>JAABOM020066344.1:0-40327 GCA_011800125.2 Solanum clarkiae | reverse complement strand
AGTAAAATAATTGAGGTGCTTATATGACTTAATAATCTAGTAAGTGAGTTACCTACTTGCTTAGCTTAAATTTTCTAACTCAACGGAGACGAGGTTCGACGTCAAATTTGCCCAAGTCCGATTACAAGAAAAATCTGTTTTAATGGTGTAATTTATCCCATGTTTTAGCATCCTATATGGGCCTTATTTTCAGTCCAAGAATAATGAGAGAAGGGCCCAAGTGTAACAGAATTGACCAATCGATTATTCCCTAATGATTGATCTAGGCCTTGAACTATTTATTGATATGTTAAGTTGATGAGATAATGAGAGTCTCTATGAGACTAATTAAGATGATTAGTGCTTCCACGAGGCTGATTTAGATGATTTGATAGAGATGGATGAGTCTTATGGGCATTTAGTCTTGGGAGGAGTATCGAGCACCGAAATGGGTATGAGTAAAGCCAACTCGCATTCATTAACTATGTTGCTAAGCTAGGTGAGGATGAGAACTATTACATTAAATTGAGGTTCCTTTTGATAGAGGTCCCTTAAAAATAATAGAGGACTTTTTTTATTTTCTATATCCCTAGTGGATTCGATTGGCTCTCTACCTGGCTAGTATTGAACGTCTGTGGCAACACTGGCGGGATGTTCTACAATCACTGGCTCATAAATGATTGATCAGATTTGATTTGATTGATGGGCTACTCTTTAATCTTTCTTTTGATAGACATTTGACATTTTGATTGGAATTACTCTGTGTTGATGTTATTTCCATACTATTCTTCTTGTTTCTAGTTCATGCAACTATTTTATATATCATACATTCCACGTAGTGACACCACTCAGTGTTGAATTATCTCATGATACAAATAAAGGTAATAGAGATCATCAATAAGCACATCATTGAGGATCTAGGAAGTTTAATTGATTTGGTGAGCCTCCCTTACATCGGAGGATTCATTACATTTATGTCATCTTGCTTATTAGGGTTAGACATTGATTAACTTTATTTTTTTATTTAACGTAGCCATGGGTCTATCATTGGCAGCACTTGATAGTGATATAGGCTTTATATAATAGAGTCGAATATTGATGTTGAGAGTTATTGAGCTCATTTCTTTCTAACTAGCCCATTTACTTATCATATTATTTTGACACTAGATGAGATGTGCCCATTAATTTCTTTAGTCTTCAGTTGATTGGAAGTGTTTATTGATTGAATGAATATGATGAGGTCACATAATTTGCTTGGGGACTACTAATAGTCTCTAGGTGCTTATCACCTCTAGGGTGCCCTCTAGAGGTGTGACAAAACAGAACAATCCTACACATTCCAACTCAGATATTCAAACATTTCAGCTTAGTCTAGAATTTAGAGAAACCATAGCCTACCTAGCATCTGATGTCTCATGCTCCTAGTTGATCCAATTGAGCCTTTCCCTTTGAATCACCTCCCAATATTGTTCAACTATCAAGACAAAAGTCACACGATCTTTACGACTGATTTGGCTGTAAAATCTCAGGAAACGGGTGAAATTACATCAATTAGGGATAAAATAAGGATAAGATCACACGCTTGAAATGTCAAACCAACTCCCATAAAATGATCCCCACATCACCCCAATTCTATAGGCAAAAAATTGAGCCTAAAACAAATCTCACAAGATAGAGAAATGGCTCAAAAATGAAGTTGCATTTCTTATCAGAAGCATTTCTTACATAACTTCTCAGTTAAATTCCACAATAATACAACAAACTTAATAAGATACAAGCATACCACAACATTACTCTCAGAAAATAAAATGACTTAGACATAAATTTACTTAATTCCGTTGAAATTTGACTATATCATAGTGTAAAGTTTTCACCAATTCTAATATATGATCAGCGAAAGAAATAGGGATTTTACATCAAATTATGTGCCAAAATTCAATTTTGACATCACCACAGTGTTCCTTGAGGAAACCAAGCTGTGTAGCTTTTTAAATCAGTCAAATCGGATGAAAAATGAGTTTTGAATCGCGGTAGAACGTTGAGAAGGAATATATATATAGCATGTCAGTGTCAGTTTGCGCCACGTGGCACCCTGAGTTGCCACATGTCTCTCCCTTCTTTCTATTAATCCTTCAATCTCTTTTCCGTCGTTTCAGGCTCGTTCGAACTTCGATTTTTGCAAATGAACTATGTAAACCTATGGATTTTGACATTCCGGATACAAATATATTGTCACAATTTCCAAAGGAGCTTTCTATGACAAAGTGAAGGTCCCACTTCTTTATACGCAACTTTTAACGGAAAGCCCCCGAGGTAAAACACATCCGGAAGTTCCTACTACAAAACGAAGGGTCGACCCAAAACAAAATCGACATTCTAGAACAAATTGTGCTATCAGAATTCTCATCCAGGAACAATTTCTGAGAGCATTAACTGAGTCATCTATTAACCGATTCCAGTGATCAAATTTGCAATCGATGATATAATTGCACCAGACATGCTTCTAGCTTGATTTGACCATTCTGGAGCTAATAAAATCGTTAGAATTTCATTTCATGGTCGTCTACTAGGACTATAGTCAAAAACACATTTTACGAGTATAACTTCTCAGTTAACTCAAAAATCTACATAACTCTCGAATAACCTGGCCAATAATCACCCCAATTGTCCCGAGGTCGCTATACAGATGCTCAAATCAACATGATAACAATAAAATCATAGAAATGACCCTATGGGTCATTACAAGTAATGAGATAATTTACCTCGCAAGGAAAATATCATTGACTTATTTTTGACTAGAAGTTCTAACAGTCTTCTTTTTTACTTTTAAATTTTGTGAATAATACAAGAAAATAGGTTCTTAGCATAGGGAAACCTGATCATTATATGTCAACATTTAATCGCTAATTTTAACTATTTGAATGGTTGGAACTGAAATCATGTGTTTTAAAAGTTGAAATTATGAGTTTTTGTCTTTTTGAAAGCTTAAGTGGTTGAACAAGTGAGTTGTTATGTCATTTTGAATTTTGGAGGTTGGATCAGGGATTCGTTGATTCCATTAGCTTCAGAATATCGAAACGGAACTACAAGAACTTGCAAAACTGAATTTGGAGTTAAAATTAGGTTTTTATTTTAGGCCCAAAGTTGTGATTTTTGTCATTTCCGAAACCAAAGTTCTGCTCTAGTCAATATATCGAGTTCAGAAGCTCAGAATGAAATTCTAACAGTTACAGTAGTTTTGGATGGTGCAACTAATGCTTAAAATGATCTCATGATAATTTTTGGAGTTTACTAGGGTAATTTTAGTATTTTTGAATTTTAAGATGATTTTATTGACTTGAACTAGTAAATGTGCCCAAAAGGCCTTAAAATTGATTTTCGATAATTCTATAGTGTTTGTATCAGTGTTTCTAGCATGGCTACATATATAATTTGCGAAATTATGATTTCGGATGGGTTTCAAGTGCCAATTCCAAGTTTGGTTGAATCTGTAAGTGTGCTGGTGCACAACTTCAAGTGTAGGGGTATTTTCTTCTTCGCCTTTGCAGAGGTATTTACGGTCTTACATTCCATTTAATAGAGCACTTTTCACGCCTGGATAGTTTTTGACTCATGATATAGCATTTTTAATCCATTTTCAAACTTCTAAGCTCTTTGGGACGATTTTAAGTAACATTTTCAAAGATTTTGTTGGGTGAGTATTTCTAACACTAAACTAATTATTTTCTATTAGTCTTATCTTGATTTTATCTTTGATTTTATGAAATTCATAACTCAAAATTGGGGAGTTTCAGACTATGTTTTCCAAAACTTTGACTATTGATTTCTCATTCAATTTAAGCTTGATTTTATGTGACAACCCGACCTAGGGCCCACACATGATACGGAGAATGGGGAACCCGAAGGGACCCCAAACAAGCCTCTTAGCATATCATTACATATCCTTGGTCGCGGAAGCATGTTAAAAACAATAAGAGAACATAAAATAAGGATAAAGGGGCTAAGGGAGTCTTTCATAGTATAAAAGCATACAAGAGTCAAGAGAGTCAAAGCTCAAAGCATCATTACCTAACTTGTCCAACAACACCTCCAGTCTTAGAGTTTACCGAGGGCCAAGACAACTTTCTGAGCTCACCCTCATAGTCTAAAGCATACATTAAAGGAAATAAAGTCTTTATATATCATATGATCAAAGACATTCTCCCCAGAATTAAGGACTCACCAAACTTGCTTGAAGATAGTACTAGCCACGTAGAGGAGGAAGATGGTAAAGTGGAGCTCCAGTTCCGACATGGTAACATCATGTAGGCTTAGAGTATGTGTTAGTGCGTTGGAATGTACTAAGTACGTAGGATGCAATGCAACAAGAGATAAGCAACATAATCAAAATGATTAAGTATAGGCAATGGATGAGTATAGTAACAATGCGGCATGTATGAATGACTTTGAAGTAAAACATGCTTATATAGAACATGCTACATGTGTAGAAAGAGACCATCATCAAAACTAAGAAAACTTGGTACTTGGAATCCAAGATAGACCATCCCTTGGAAGTGATTGAGGAATCAATCCCTCAATTGGTTGATGGGCTTGACCACTACCCACCCCTCATCCAAAGTGATTGAGGTATCAACCCTTAATTGGTTGAAAGGCATGACCATCCCCGATCCAAAGTAATTGAGGAACTTACTCCCCAATTGGTTGATGGGGATGACCACTCCCCTTCGAAAGTAATTGAGGAATCAACCCTTCAATTGGTAAATGGGCATATCACCCCCCATCTAATGGATAAGGCAATATAACCCTCCTCAACTAGGTATGTTCAACTCACAATACTATAGATACTTTTCAAGAAAACATCTCATATACACTTTCCTTTCATCATCATAAAGTCATTTGACTCATACGTCATGTATTAGACCATCAATAACTCAAGAATCCATAACTAGACATTTTATCAAACACTTGGCGGGTGTGCAATGCTAATACAAAATCATTCAATTCAAGAGGAAAATCATGTGAGAAAAATTAGTGTAAAATCGCCCACCAACACTTGGTAATACCCTTATGGAAGATACATCAAAATCCTTCATCAAATCACATAATGGATCATAGATTCACAGCTCAGAACATGTTTAAACAGTCACATTTCAGAAAAACCCCAACAAAACATAGTTTATAATCAAATTCATAGTAAGGATACCCTTAAGTAAAGCAACTCGAAAATATGTAATTTGTATAAAAAGGAAGGTTGGGAACCATGGGTGAAAGGCCAAATGGTTATAATCCACATACCTCAACTTTGGAGATTACCTTGATGAAGATTGGAATGAAAACTAGAGGCTTGAGTGAATTCCTTGGGATCCAGAATGACCTTGGGACACTTGAATTTGGGGGAAATATTTGTCTAAGTGTTAGAGAGGGTCTTGGGGAATGTCTTGAATGATATGGGGTTGAAAATGACTAAGAATAGATACTTTTATGCATTGGAAGGCTAAGGCCCAAGACACCAAATCCTTGGATCGAAATTAGAAAATCTGGCAGCAAATACACTGCTTCGCGACAGCCCCGCGTCGCAGAGCCAACGTGAACAGGTTCTTATAATCAAATTTTTGTGAAATTCCTTTTTTTCTACGGGTCTTGAAAAAGTCGAGTTATATTCATTCCCACTCAATTTTTCTCCCTCAACAAGAATATGAAGCCAGATTTTTGATATCACGCACGAATTCTGAGATATATAGAAATTACAAATATGGGCATTATCGAGGCACACTTTCGGGCACTTTTTGTGGCATTTCATTTTAATGGGATTTTCTCCCATCAACTCTATTTTTTGAGTAGAACATGATTCTGAAATCAATTTCCAGAGTTGAGACCTTTGAATTTTAGCCCTAATTTTGACCATTTTGCCCCTAATCCTACCTTATGCCAGTATAGGTATAAAAATTCACCTCTTGATGTATAGTATCTATCTTTTTATAGTAGTTGATACATTTGTGGATCATTTGGAGGTTTGAGTGGATTCAGAATATGTCTGAGTACGGTTTCAACATTGAGGTTGGTTTGAATAACATTTTTGGGACTTTATTTGATTTATTCAGCATGCTTATGTGATAATTATGAGATGTAGATTGAATTACGAACCAATAACATGATTGTCACGACCCAAGCCTAGGGCCTAGACGTTACACGATGAATGGAAACCCGAAGGGACCCTAAACAAGCCTCTTAGCATATCAATTCCATATCGTTGGTTGCGGAAACAATTAAACAACAATAAGAGAGTACAAATGAGGACAAAGGGACTAAGGAAAGTCTTTAATAGCATAAATCATAGAAGAGACAAAGCTCAAGCATAATTACATCACTTGTCCAACAACCTCTAGTATAGATAGGGCCGGGATCACCCTCATTGTATCAAGATTTCAACATCAAGGAATAACATAGGAAAGAATAGTATAGTTAGTGTCCCCCTAACTTGAGGACTCATAAAAGCATATCTTCACGATGTCCAAAAACTAACCACATGGAGGATGATCATGAGAAGCTCCGATTCCTACATGGTAACATCATGTAGGCATATAGTATTCATTAGTATGTTTGGATTTACTAAGTATATAGGATGCAATGCAACAATAGATAGGCAACATACTCAAAAAGCATAATCATAAGAAAAAGAAAGTATATAAACAACATGACATGCATGATTAATACTTGAAGTAAAACATACTTGTATAGAACATAATACATGTTTAGGAAGAGACCATCATCATAGACCAAGCAATCTGGTAATTGGAATCCAATGTATATCACCCCCTTGGAAGGTGATTAAGGTATTCACCCCTCAATTTGTAGCACAAGAATACTACCTACAGACAAGGTGATTGAAGTATCTTGCTCTCAATTGGTAGTACGGGCTTACAACCCCTCGACAAGGAGATTGAGGTATCTACCCCTTAACATGGTAGTATGTGCTTACCACCTACTGATAAGGCAATTGACGTATATAAACCTCAAAATGGTAGTACGGGCATAAATCCCCCAACAAGGTGATTGAGGTATATCACCCCCTCAACAAGGTGTAGTCAACTTGCAACACCGTAGATACTTTTCATGAAATCCTCACATACAAACATTCCTTTAATCATTATAAAGTCAATAGACTCATGAACTGTAACACCCCACACCTTAAATGTACTAGTTCTATGCAAATGGTACAGGATATAGCTTGGTCAAATTAGCACCCATTTTTAAAAAGTGCTTGAATCTCAAATTAGAGGGTGATATGTATGCCTAACACTTAAGAGGGTCGAGTTATATAAGTTTTAAGTCAAATTGAGGAGATTATGACCTTAAATGAAATGAGGTGCTTGTGGGACTTAGGAAGATAGTAGGTGAGTCATCTACTTGCTTAGCTTAAATTTGCCAGCTAGACGGAGATGAGGCCCGACATCGAATCTGTCCAAGTCCGATTATGAAAAAAGTCTATGTTAAGGATGTAACTTTAGCCCATGTTTTAGCATTATAAATGTACTATATTTTTATTCCAATAAGAATATAAAAATATCCCAAAGAAATCACAATTCATTTGATAATTTAAGCCGAAACTAACTAAAGAGAAAGGAGAAAAATGGACAGCAAAGGCCCATCAATTTGGAGCCCCTTAAGGCCCAATCGAAAGGAGCAAGAAGCTGCACCACCAGCTCAATAAAGTAGGGGTAACTATCCAAAAGTGATTCGGCCAAGAGGTCCTTTTAAAAAGGATTTAAAACAACATCTTAAAGACATTTCAACTTGGAGAAAAAAAAATCTATTTTTCTTAGTTATTCTTGGCTCTCTTTCAATGTATGAAAAGAAGACCTCACAACCTTACAAGGGTTACTAAAGAAAGATAAAACCTTGTGTACTTACCATGGTTTGTTTATGAAAAAAAAAAAAGAAATAGGCTAATCATACTTGTGCTGGAGTTTTGGACAGCATGTGTTCTAAGGATTGTTGTACACTTTTCTTGTTTATTAAGAGTTTTTTCTCTTCTTGGTTGGATGGATTATGAAGTAAGAATTATATCTTTAACAAGGTTTGATTTGGTAGTGATGTAACCAGGCTGCTTCACCACTATTACAGTCTGCAAAAAAAATCACTTATTGTAGGGTATCTCAATTGTACTCTTAGAAGAAACTTATTGGCTGATAATCGAAAATTGTTGTTTCATGACCTTCACCTACTTTAGGAGTTTCTGTGGACTATTGTACAACTTCTTTTATGTGTAAATAATGTTGGATACAGTCTGGTTAAGGTTGAAATAGGTTCAGAATTGTTGACGTCGAAATGTAGCGAGAATACGTAATGTGATGCTGCCTATTTGTATGTTGTGTAAGATTGTTCTATCTCATACCTTGTGAATTGTTGTAAGATTGTTAAGGGTCTAAAGCAAGCTATATATTACTTGAACATATTAATGGTTATTAGAAAATACGGTTATAAATGGAAAGGTTGAAAGAATGCCTTGGGTAGCTAAATATAAGCTTGCTGCCAAGATATTATTTTTTATAAGATTGGACTGCCAAGAAGTGTTTCTTAGCTGCTAATACCAGTATTATTGTCTACTCTATTGTAGATAGATATTTGAGGGAAAAGGAGGTTACTTTGAGGTAATAAAAAGGTCATATATCGAGGTATGTAAGGCTGCTTTATTTCATATTATTTGGCATGAAACATAGATTCCTCCTTGGCACATGAAGGCACTTACCAACTCCAACGAAACTAATAACTGTGTCTCCACTTTTCACATGTTCATATGCTCCCATTCATAGGTCATTTACAAATCTGCATACGTACTTGAATACCAAGATACTCGAGTTCTTTCTGCTAAACAAAATTCATGTGTTGTTTCATCTCCTACGCATTTCATTATTTGTGTAAGCTACTTTTTTTCATTGTGGTGTTGTTTTGTTTAGTTCTTTACATGTCACATGCTATACCTACAGTCCTACAGCTCAAATATTATGACCACCAAAAGAATCATTTCAAAATTAATTGAAAGAGAAAGAAAGTTGCTTATTGATGGGTGGTAGCCCTAGGGGTGGAAGAATCACTTAGTAGGGGCCGATCCCACCATAGGAGGTAGCTCAGAGGTGAAAGGAATAGCCTAGCATTGGCCGATCCTAATATAGATTTGTCATTGACCAGCTGGTCATTTGTATTACTTGTTGTGCACAAATTATACAAAGTAAACTAATGCAAAGAACATAAAGTACTTGATTCCAAAGTATAATTATAGTTGGTCTCCTATCCTTACACTAGTGCATGATTTCATTTGAGTTCTTACTTCATATACAATATTTCATACCTTACATATTCAGTACATTATCTTATACTGACGTCCCTTATGGGGAACCTGCATTTCATGTTATAGGTGCAGGTGCTAGTAGCTCTCCCCGGTAAGAGTACAGGATATCCAGCTATTGTTACCAAGCTCCAGGGTGGTTTGGAGCTTTGTGTGTCTAGAGCGTATATTTTTGTATTATACAGTTAGTCATGAGGCGGGCCTGTCCCAACCCTTATCATATATTGTTCCTTATTTAGAGGATTTGTAGACTATGTGAATTAAAGTGTGGTCATGTCTTATACTTTAAACAACGTGGCTTTAACGGCCTAGTCACATGCGTTTCTTTTTGGCTTGTTATTACTGTCTACTTTCTTGAAAGCGTGTTGAATGTGGAAAACCCTTATAAAATGTATAGAAAGTACATGGGTATAGGTTGGTTCTCCCTAGCCTTATCAGTAACAGGTGTCATTCTTCCTTAATGGGACTTTGGGGCGTGACATAATCAATACAATAGATCATTAATAACTAAAGAATCCATAACCGGACATTTTATCAAACACTTGGTGGTTGTGTAATGCTAGTTTAAAATCATATAATTCAAGAGTGAAATCATGTGAGAAAACTTAATGCGAATCAACCCACCAACACTTGGTAACATCCTAATGCAAGATACATTGAAACTGGGTAGTACGGGCATAACACCCCCCGACAAGGTGGTTGAGGCATATCACCCCTTCAACAAGGTGTGGTCAACTTGCAACACTATAGATACTTCTCATGAAATCATCACATACAAACATCCTTTCATCATCATAAAATTACTTGACTCATAAATCATACAATAAATCATCAATAACTCAAGAATCCATAACCCAACATTTTATCAAACCCTTACTGGGTGTGTAATGCTAGTTCAAAATCATGCAATGTAAGAGTGAATATGAGAAAGTCTAATATAAATCAACCCACCAAGAATTGGTAACACCCCCATGTAAGATACATTGAAACCCTTCATCAATAATCATAATGGATCATAGATTCATAGCTCAAAAAATGCTTAAAAAGTCAATATTTTATGAATCCCAATATTATTTATAATCACGTTCATAATAGGAGATATCCATAGATAATTCAACTTGAAAACATGCAATTTATATAAAAAGGGAGGTTGGGCGCCATGGGTGAAAGGATCCAATATTTGAAACCTACATACCTCAAATTTGGAGTTCTTCTTAAAGAAGATTTGAATGAGAACTTGAAGCTTGAATGAATTTTTTAAGATACGGAGATGACTTTGGGACACTTGAATAAGGATCAGATATCTTGAATGATATAGGCTTGAAAAATGACTAAGTATAGGTGTTTTTGTGTATATGATGGCTTAGGAGCATGATCCCAAGGCCTTGGACCAAATTTTTGCAAAACAAATTTTGCTACAAATGCTCTAAAATTAGGGTTATACCCATTTTCCACTCAATCTTTCCCCTGATAACGAATATGAAGTCGAATTTTTGATATCACGCATAGATTTTAAGATATACGAAAATTACAATTATGGGCACTTTCGAGGCACATTTTCGGGCACATTTTGGGGTATTTCAATATCTTCCCCTTGGGAACATTGGTCCCTGAATGTCAAAAGAAACATATATAAGAGAAGTAATCAAGATGATTTCTTCCCTACACATAAATGCAACAATTCATTTAAACATCATTTTAAAAAAATCTCAACATAAGCGTCAAAAATCGCTATAAACTAGCCAACATAATCATGAATAAATACAAATGACATAAGGGCTGAAACTTAAGATTTGAAATCATAGAGGGTATTTAAATCATTATATTAGGCTTGAGTAGAATGGATGAGATAGGGATATTGCTTTTGCATGTCCGCCTCGGCTTCCAACTTGGTACTTTTGACTTGTTGGTTTCTACAAAGAACCTTGACGGAAGCTACATCCCTTTTCCTCAACCTCATCACTTGTCTTTCAAAAATTTCTACCGGGACATCTTCATAAGTCAAATTGTCTTCAACAACACCAACAACATCTAAAGGCACAATAGCACTTGGGCCAACCACACACTTCCTCAACATAGACACATGGAAGATAGGATGAACCATATTCATATCATTGGGCAACTCCAACTCGTAGGCTACCTTACCAATCCTCCTCAACACCCTATAGGGACCCACAAATCTTTGACTCAATTTACCCATTTTACAAAAACAAACCACACCCTTCATTGGTGAACCTTTAAATAGACCCATTCACCAACCTTAAATTCAAGATCCCTTCTCCTCATATCGGCATAGGATTTTTGTCTACTTTGGGTTGTTTCCAATTTTTCTCTTATCGTAATCACCTTCTCCTCACATTGGCACTGGATTTTTGTCTACTTTGGGATATTTCCAATTTTTCCCTTGTCGTCCTCACCTTTTTGATGGCCTCCATAACCAAATTTCGGCCTAACAAAGCTATCTCCCCCACCTCAAACCATCCAATCGGGGACCTACAATGTCTACCATAGAGAGCCTCAAACGAAGCCATACCGATATTTGACTGATAACTATTGTTGTAAGCAAAGTCAATGAGTGGAAGATGTTTATCCCAACTACCCTTAAACTCTAAAACACAAGCTCTAAGCATATCCTAAAGAGTTTTGATAGTTATTTCGTCTTGGCCATCTGTTTGAGGGTGAAAGGTTGTACTAAGCTTTACCTTGGTACCAAGACCTCTTTTGAAGGACCTCCAAAATTGAGAATTGAATTGAGCACCACGATCTAATATGACAGACAAAGGCACACCATGAACATATAATTTGGCATAATCTTAGTCACCAGAAGTAGTCCTAACCAGTAGGAAATGAGTCGATTTTGTCATTCTATCAACCATAACCCTAATAGAATAAAATGCTTTCTAGTTTTAAGCATCCCAACCAACAAAATCCATGTTAATTTCCTTCTACTTCCAAGTAGGAATCTCTATATCTTGGGCTAGGCCACCCAGCCTTTGACACTTAGCTTTAACTTGTTGGAAATTGTGACATTTAGATACAAACTTAGCAATATCTCCCTTCGTACCACCCCACCAAAACACCTCCCTCAAATCTATATACATCTTTGTAGAACCGGGGTGAATAGAATAGGAAGAATTATGAGCCTCATCTATCTTCCTTGTCAAGTCAACAACACTAGGCACACACAATCTATCTTGGTACGTAAGGACACCATCTCCCTTTTTGGAGAAAACCTACACCCTACCATCCCTCACCAAGGCCTTCAATTCTAACAAGACAGGGTCAAGATCTTGCTTTGCCTTCATCTCCTCAACTAATGAAGATTTAGAACCATCAACAACTACAACCCTACCATGATGAACCTCTTCCAACCTAACCCCCAATATAGCTAACTGATGGACCTCCCTAGCCATTTCTTTGCCACTATCATCAACATGAGATAGAGCCCATAGACACCCTACTTAGAGCATCGCCCACAATATTAGCCTTACCGGGGTGATAATGCACACTCATATCATAACCCTTATGAAGCTCTAACCACCTTCTTTGTCTCAAGCTGAAATCTTTTTGGGTGAATACATATTGAAGAATCTTATAATCAGTAAGCACATTAACACGAACCCCATACAAGTAATGATGCCAAATATTTAAAAAAATACCATAGCAGTCATTTCAAGATAATGTGCACGATAATTCTTTTCATGTACCTTAAGTTGTATAGAGGCATAAGCTATCACCTTACCATTTTGTATCAAAACACAACCCAAACCAATTCTTGAGGCATCACAATACACAACAAACCCTTCCAACCCTTCTGGTGGGTAAACTTGGTCATAAGAGAAGCAATAGAAGAGAGACCACTAACAAACCTCCAGTAGTAACCTTCCAAGCCCAAGAAACTTCTAATGTCTGGTGAATTCAAAGCTCTAGGAAAATTTCTAATTACTTCCTTCTTTTTAGGATCCTCTTTAATACCATCATCAGACACCACATGACCTAGAAAAGAAACCTATTTCAATAGAAACTCCCATTTCTCATACTTGGCATAAAACTTCTCCCCCCTAAAGATTTGAAATACTACCCTCAAGTGATCCAGATGGTCCTCCTCACTATGGGAATAGATAAAGAAATCATTAATAAATACCACCACAAACAAATCAAAGTGGGGTTTAAAGACCCTATTTATAAGATCCATGAAGATAGCTAGCTTACTGGTCAGCCCAAAAGACATAACCACAAACTCATAGTGCTCATACCTAATCCGGTAGGCCGTCTTGGTAATGTCACACTTCCTCACTTTCACTTGGTGATACCCAGACCAAAGATCAATCTTAGAGAAGTGACTAGCCCCTTGAGTTGGTCAAATAAATCATCAATCCTTAGAAAAGGATACCTATTATTGATTGTGACCCTATTGAGGATACCTAAGGTATCCTCTTCCACGGATTGATTATTTGTTTAACCAATTCAAGGGGCTAGCCATTTCTCTAAGATTGATCGATCCGGGTATCATCAAGTGAAGGGAGGGAGTGTGATATTCCCAAGACGGCCTTCCGGACTAGGTATGGGCATTATGAATTTGTGGTTATGTCTTTTGGGTTGACCAATGCACTGGCTATCTTTATGGACCTAATGAATAAGGTCTTTAAACCCTACCTTGATTCTTTTGTTGTGGTCTTCATTGATGATATATTGATCTATTCTCATGGTGAGGAGGAGCATAGGGTTCATTTGAGGGTTGTGTTAGAAAGATTGAGGAAGGAGAAATTGTATGCTAAATATGAAAAGTGTGAATTTTTGTTGAAGGAGATGGCTTTCCTAAGGAATGTTGTGTCGGGGACGGTATAAAGGTTGATCCTAAAAAGACTAATGTGATTACAAATTGGCCTAGACCATTGATCCTGTCAGACATTAGGAGTTTCTTGGGCTTAGCAGGCTATTATCGGAGGTTTGTGGAAGGGCTTTCCTCTATTGCTTCCCCGATAAAAAAATAGACTCAAAAGAAGGCCAAGTTTTTGTGGCTCAATGAATGTGAAAGGAGTTTCCAAACATTTAAAGACAAGCTTGTAACCGCTCCTATATTGTCACTACCGGATGGGCTTGAGGGATTTATGGTGTATTGTAATGCTTCCTGGGTTGGTTTGGGTTGTGTGGTAATACAAAATTATAAGGTCATAGCTTATGCTTCTAGACAACTCAAAAGTTCACGAAAGGAACTACCTTACCTATGATATAAAGTTAGCCGTCATTGTATTTGCATTAAAGATTTGGCATCACTACTTGTATGGGGTGCATGTTGATATGTTCACCAATCATAAGGGCTTCTAATATGTCTTCACCCAAAAGGATCTCAGCTTGAGGCAACAAAGATAGTTAGAACTTCTTAAGGATTATATTATGAGTGTGCATTATCATCCGGGTAAGAAAAATATGGTGGCGGATGCCTTGAGTGGGGTGTCTATGGGTAGCCTAGCTCATGTTGATAGTAGTAAGAAGGAGATGGCTAGGGAGGTGCATTGGTTGTCTAGATTAGAAATACAGTTGGAAGAGGATGGTAATAGTGGTGTGGTTGTTATTAAAGGTCCTAAGTATTCTTTGGTTGATGAGGTGATGGCAAAATAAGATCTTGATCCCTCCTTGTTAGGATTGAAGGCCTTGGTGAAGGAGGGCAAGGTGGAGGTTTTCTCCCAAGGGTGCGATGGTGTCTTTAGGTACCAAGGTAGGTTGTGTGTACCGTGTGTTGATGGTTTGATATAAAATATCCTTGATGAGGCCCAAACGCTTCTTATTCTATCCACCCCTGTTCCACCATAATGTATAAAAACTTGATGGATGTGTATTGGTGGGGAGGTATGAGAAGGAACATTGCCAAATTCGTGTCTAGTTGTCATACTTGTCAACAAGTCAAAGCCAAACATCAAAGGCTAGGCAGACTAAGCCAAGACATTGAGCTTCCTACTTGGAAGTGAGAAGAGATAAATATGGATTTTGTGGTTGCGTTGCCCAAGACTAGAAAGGGTTTGATTCCATTTGGGTTGTAGTTTATAGGATGACAAAATCGGCTCAGTTTCTACCTGTTAAGACCACATTTGGGGAGGAAGATTATGCAAGGTTGTACATTCCTAACTTGATAAGATTGCATAGGGTTCCTTTGTCCATCATATCGGATCTTGGGCACAATTCACTTCACTCTTTTGGAAGTCCTTTCAAAGGGGTCTTGGTACTAGAGTTAAGCTTTCTATGGCCTTCGATCCTCAAATGGATGGACAACCTGAGAGCTTAAAGGTTGTTGGGATGATCATCTTCTGTTGATTGAGTTTGTCTACAACAATAGCTATCAGTTAAGCATCAATGTGGCTCCTTTTGAGGCTCTCTATGGGAGACATTGTAGACCACCGGTCAGATTATTTGAGGTAGGTGAGATAGCTTTGTTGGGACAAGATCTGGTTATGGAGGCTCTTGAGAAGGTTAGGATGATTAGAGAAAGGTTGAAGACGGCCCAAAGTCATCAAAAATCCTATGCTGATGTGAGAAGAAGAGACCTTTAATTCAAAGATGGTGATTGGGTCAACCTAAAGGTTTCACCCATAAAGGGGGTGGTCTATTTTGGTAAGAAGGGCAAGTTGAGCCCATAATATGTTGGTCCTTATGAGGTCATGAGGACGGTTAGTAAGGTAGCTTATGAGTTGAGGTTGCCTAGTGAGATATAATTGGTTCATCCGGTGTTCCATGTGTTCATGTTGAGGAAATGTGTGGGTGATCCGAATTCCATTGTACTTCTTGATGTTGTGGGTGTTGTTGAGGATAATTTGACATATGAAGAGGTTCCGGTTAAGATTTTGGATAGGCAAGTGAAGAGGTTGAGAAACAAAGGGGCGACATCCGTTAAGGTCCTTTGGAGGAATCAACAAGCTGAGAGTACTCCTTGGGAGGCCGAACCAGACATGCAAAAGCGATATCCTTACCTTTTCCACTCCATTCAAGCCTAAGGAATTGATCTAAGTTCTTCATTTTATCTCAAGTCTTAAGTTCAGCCCCATGTCATTATATATGTTCATGTTTAAATTGACAAGTTCATGATGATTTTACACTTATAATGAAGTTTTTGAAATGACGTTTAAGTGCATTGTTGCATCTCTATGTGGGATAAAATTATCATGTCTGTGCATCTCATATATTTCTCTTTGACATTCGGGGACGAATCTTCCCAATGGGGAGATATTGAAACGATCTCTAAAAGTGCCCGAAAATGTGCCTCGGAAGTGCCCGGAATCGTAATTTCCATATATCTCAAAATTCATGCACGATATCAAAATTTGGACCTCATATTAATGATCAGGGGGTCATTTTGATGGATAATGGGTCTGACCCTAATTTAACAGCAAACAATTAACAATTTCAATTTCCCTAATATTGCTTATCTAGTATCTGTCTGCAATGGTACCGCGACGCGCCTCTATCACAGATATATGTAAATTTAGCCTCCACAAGTGGTCCGCATCGCCGACCAGACACAGAACTATGTAAATTTTGCCCAATTATTTTTCTTGTGGTCCAAGGCTTTTAAGTCTTGGGTGCAAGTGTCCCCAAACGTGAATATACCTATACTTGGCCATTTTGCACTCTCATATCATTTTAAACATTCCCCAATACTCATTCAAACACTTAGCCAAATATTTTACTCCTCAAATCAACTCTCAAAACCCTCTTCGGAACTAAGGATTTCCTCCCAAACTTCAAGTCTCCATCTCCAATCTTTATCAAGTTTAGCTCCAAAGCTAAGGTATGTGGGTATCTTTCATGGGTTCCTTTAACCTATGATACCTAAGCTTACTTTTACTTAAATTTGCATAATTTAAAGATCATTTACTCATGGGTCTTATTTATTATGAAAATCACTACACATAATATTGAGGTTTATAAAATTGTTATTATTTTACTATGTTTTCAGCTATGAATCTAAGATCTAATGTGAGAATTTATGAAGGGTCTTGATGTATATTATTTGAAGATGTTGCCAAGTATCTATTGATGGATTTACACAAATTTTTCTAGCATGATTTCACTCTTGAATTGCATAGTTTTACACTAGTATTACACATCCTCTAAGTGTTTAATAAAATGTCTAGTTATGGATTCTTAAGGAATTGAAGGTCCAATGTATATCTTTTTAGTTGAATGACTATATGATGATAATATGATGATAAAATGATGATAAAATGATGATGAAAAGGAATGTATGTGTATAATGATGAAAGGAGTGTACATATATATGATATAATTTCTATATAGCGTTGGGGATGACCAAGCCTAGCTCGGGGAGTTATGGGCCCAAGTAACCATCGAGGGGTTGGTACCATGGTCACCTAGCTCGGGGGGTGGTAGGCCCAGGTAACCTTGTTGGGGGTTGGTACCCATCAACCTTGATTGGGGGTTTGTACTCTATCAACCTCATGAAGGTGTTCGTACCTCATGTTCCTATCCAAAGAGGTGCTAGGCCTTGGCTTGCACTATAATGGTCACTCCTTACACTCGCATTATGATCTATATAAGCATGATTTTACTTCTAGCATCAGTCATACATGACATGTTGTTAGTACATTATTCATTTCTTATGATTATGCATTTTGCCTATTATACCCACCTTTTGTTACATTGCATCCTATATACTTAGTATATTCAAACGTACTAGCACATACTTTATGAATACATGATGCCACCATGTAGGAACTAGTGTGCCTCTTGATCATCCTCCTCCACGTCACTAGTACGACTCCTATCAAGCTTGTTGTTGATTCCTCCATTCCGGGGACATTACTTATGATCTATTCCTATGTATTCAGACTTTCTCTTTTCCACTTATGTATTGACTGTGAGGGTAAGCCCAGTTGCTTTGTCTCTGCCCCTACAAAATGACCCTAAAAAGTGCCTAAAAATATGCCTCGGAATTCCTAGAATTTTAAATTCCATATTTCTCAAAATCCATCCACGATATCGAAAATCTGACTTCATAGACTTGTTCAGGGGGTCAAAATTAAGGGATATGGGTCTAACCAAAATTTAAGAGCAAAAGATTGGCAATTATATTTTTCAAGTGACAAATTCTAGTTAGCAATCCTCTCCCTTGGCTTGTTGTCTTCGCATCCTCTCCGCGACACGGAGAGGTGTATTTTTTTCCAGTGGATTTCTGTAAGGTCCAAGACTTTTACATCTTGGGCCTAAGTTTTCCCAAATGTGTTTTTACACATACTTAGTCATTTTCACCCTCATATCATCCTAAACATTCCCCAATACACACTCTAACACTTAGCCATATTTTCACTCGCAAATTCAAGTCTTAAAACCCTCATCTGGAATAAAGGATTTCCTTCAAGCTTCAAGCCTCCATTTTTAATCTTCATCAAGAGTTCCCTTAAAGCTAAGGTATGTAGGTTTTAGCCATTGGGTTCTTCAACCCATGGTGCCTTAATCTCCTTTTTACTCAAATGGCATGATTTAAAGTTGATTTTACAATTGGGTATACTAGTATGAACATGTCTATGAACTATGATTAAGTTATGTAAAGTTGTGACTGTTTTGCTATGTTTTGAGTCATAAATCTAGGATATATTTTAAGATTTGATGAGGTATTTTGATGTTTATTTCTTGAGGGTGTTGCAAGGCTTTGATTGATGGTTTTACAATAGATTTACTTGCATGATTTCATCTCTAAATTGTATAGTCTTTTACCCCCATTACACACCCTCCAAGTGATTGATAAAATGTCCCGTTATGGTTTTTTGAGGAATTAAAGTTCCAAAGTATGAGATATAATATGAATGACTATATGATGGTGAATTAATCTTATGAATATTATAAATTCTATATAAAGTGTTGGATTAGACCATGCCCAATTCGGGGGGACTAAGAGCCCGGGTAACCCAGTTGAGTGGTTAATATCTCAAACACCAGGGGTGGTAGGTGAGATTGCCACTAACCTAGATGAAAGGTTTGTACCTCACACACTAGGGAGGCAAGTGAAATTACCACTAACCTAGATAAGGGGTTTATACCACATACACCAGGGTGGTAGGTGAAATTGCCACTAACCTAGATGAGGGGTTTGTACCTCACAAACTAGGATGATGGGTGTTATTATTACTAACCTACCAAGGGGTTTGTACTTTGGAAATCTAGCTTGGTATATTCCATGCATATGATATCCTATATGAGCATGAGATACTTAAGCATGTTTTACATATACATTGATCATACATGTCATGTTGTTATATTATGCCTATTGCATATTTTTATGCGTTTTGATTAAGGTGTCTATCTCTTGTTGCATTGGATCGTACATACTTAGTACATTCAAACGTACTAATGCATAGTCTTACCAACATGATATCACCATGTAGGAACCGGTGCCCAAATTGATCATCCTCCTCCTCCACGTGGCTAGATCGGTACTACTTAAGCTTGTTGGTAAGTCCTCTACTTTGGGGATCTTAGTCTATGTTGTTCTTATTATGTATTGAGATATTCTTCTTTATGTACTATTTTGACTATGAGGGTGAGCCTGGTTGCTTTGCCTTGGCCCCGAATTATCTCTGTATTAGAGGTGTTTGTTGGATATGTTATGTATCTATGATATGAGCTTGACTCTTGACTCTTGATTATGAAGTTGTGAAAGATTTTCCATAGTCCCTTTGCCCCTATTTTCACTATATTATGTCTTATATGCTTTGGCAACAAATGATGTGTAATGGCAAGTTAAGAGGGTTGATTAGGGTTCCTTCGGGTTCCTTATTCGTCGTGTCACGTCTAGGCCCTAGGCTTGGGTTGTGATAAACTTTGTATCAAAGCAATAGGCTTATAGATCCTTGGAGTCTAAAACACCATGTTGATTAGAGTCCTATTCATGGCTGTGCAGCGCACCATGACTATGAACAGGAGGCTATGAGGCATTTTAGGAAATATTTTCCTTCTTCATGATCTAATTCGTGCTATAGAGTTGTAGTGAGTTTTTTTCACCCTAAGGATTGTTCTTTGCTATGCTAGATAATGCCAACCACTTGAGGATGAAGGCCCTGAACTCTCGAGGAGCAACCTACCAATGGTGAGCTCAAGGATTCTCTCACTATGCTTGCCCAAGTTATAGCCAACCAAGTCAATCAAGGGGCCAAAGCCTCTCATGTTATTTACCCTGGGAGATAGGGTAAGGGACTTCATGAGGTTGAATCCTTCGGTGTTCTATAGGTCGAAGGTGGATGAAGATCCATAAGAGTTCATTGATGAGGTCTTCAAAATATTTTCTATCATGAGTATTGTCCAAATGATAAGGTGGAGTTTGCGGCCTACCAACTCAAAGGGGTAGCCTAAATATGGTTTGATCAATTGAAGAGGGAGAAGGGGAATGGTTGTTGGTAGTTTGGGAGGAGTTCAAACTGGTTTTTCTTAATCGGTTCTTCCCTCTTGAGCTTAGGGAAGCTAAGTTGGTAGAATTCATGAATTTGAAGCAAGGGTGCTATGAGTGTAAGTATGCTCTCGAGTTCAATCAACTTTCAAAGTATGTTCCTCACTTGGTGGTCAATCCTAGAGCTAGGATAAATAAGTTTATGATGGGGGTCTCCAACATGGTGAATGAAGAATGTCGGTCCACGCATGCTAATTAGTGATATGGACTTGTATCAATTGATGACATATGCCGAACAAATGGAGGAAGAAAAGTTGAGGAGGAGAAAGGGTCATGAGGCCAAGAGGGACCGTTCTGAGGATAGTTCCAAAGGGGTACTAGAGTTCATCGAGACCAAGGGCCTTCTCATGCTATTAATAAGAGGTTTGTCAATGACCTCCCTAGGGCTCAAGGTGTTAGTGTTGTGGTTCTTATGGGTATATGTCCTAAATGTGGAAAGGGCCATAGGGGCCCATATTTGAAGTGTTTTAATGCATGCTATGATGTGGGGAGCTTGGTCACAAGAAGATAGATTGTCCAAGAAATCGTGTCGTGGGCCCGATGAAAATGTGGTCTAATTAGGTAGAGGTGGTCCTCAAGGTGATGCCCTAAGGCACAATCAGTTTTATGCTCTATATGGGAGGAAAGGGGTTGGTGAGGTTCCCGACGTTGTTAATGATATGTTGAAAATCTTTGATCTTGATGTGTATGCTTTGATAGATCCGGGTGTCACTCTCTCTGTTGTTACAACTTTTATTGCTAAAAAGTTCCATGTTGACCCCGAGTTATTGCATGAGACATATGAAGTGTCTACTCCTATTGGTACATCTATTATTTCTAGGAAGGTGTATAGAAGTTTGTCTGGTTTGCATTTTGCATAAGTTGTTGCCTTGTGATCCTGTTGAATTAGATGTGGTGGATTTTGATGTCATTCCTGGGATTGATTGGTTGCATGTGCACCATGCTTTTATTGATTGTAGAACTCGTAGGGTCAAATTCCAATTTCCAAATGAACCCATCCTTGAGTGGGAAAGTCAAGCTGTGGTGGTCAAGGGTAGGTTCATCTCTTGCATTAAAGCCCATAAGTTGGTCTCTAAGGGGTTTCTTTACCATCTTGTGAGGTTTAGGGATATGAAGTCTAAAGTACATCCCATAGAGTCGGTTTCAATTGTAAATGAATTGCTGGATGTCTTCCCAAATGACCTTATTAGTGTCCCTCCTAGAATGGAGATAGATTTTGGCATAGTATCTCCTTCCCGATACACAACCCATTTTTATTCCCCCTTACCGTATAGCCCTGGCAGAGTTGAAGGAGTTAAAGGAGCAATTGAAAGATTTTTTGAAGAAGGAATTTATTAGGCCTAGTCAATCACCATTGGGTGCTCCGGTGTTGTTTGTGAAAAAGAAGGATGGGTCCCTTGGAATATGCATTAACTACCGGCAACTCAATAGGGTCACTATAAACAATAGATCTCCTCTTCCAAGAATTGATGATTCAATTGACAAATTGCAAGGGGCTAGCTTTTTCTCTAAGACTCATCTTCGGTCCGGGTATCATCAAGTGAGGGTGAGGGAGTGTGATATTCTCAAGACGGCCTTCTGGACTACGTGTGGACATTATGAGTTTATCGTGATGTCTTTTGGGTTGACCAATACACCGGCTATCTTCATGTACCTAATGAGCAGAGTCTTTAAACCCTACCTTGATTCCTTTTTTATGGTCTTCATTAATGATATTTTGATTTATTCACATAGTAAGGGGGAGCATGTGGGTCATTTAAGGGTTGTGTTGCAAAGATTGAGGGAAAAGAAATTGTATGCCAAGTACAAAAAGTGGCAATTTTGGTTGAAGGAGGTTGCATTCTTGGGTCATGTGGTGTCGGGGGATTGTATTAAGGTGGATCCTAAGAAGACCGATGTGAGCAGAAATTGGCCTAGACCATTGACCTCGTCAGATATTAGGAGTTTGATGGGCCTTGCGGGTTACTGTAGAAGGTTTGTGAATGGTTTCTCCTCCATTGCTTCCCCTATGACAAAATTGACTCAAAAGAAGGTTAAATTTTTGTGGACTGAAGAATGTGAGAGAAGCTTCCAAGCATTGAAATATAAGCTTATATTTGCTCCTATATTGTCTCTACTGGATGGGCTTGAGGGATTTGTTGTGTATTGTGATGCTTCTAGAGTGGGTTTGGATTGTGTGTTAATGTAAAAACGATAAGCCGATAGCCTATACTTCAAGGCAACTCAAAGTGCATGAAAGGAACTACCCTACCCATGATCTAGAGTTAGCCTTCATTTTGTTTGCACTAAAGATTTGGCATCATTACTTGTATGGGGTGCATGTTCATGTGTTCACCGATTATAAAAGCCTCCAATATGTCTTCAGTCAAAAAGACCTCAACTTGAGGCAAAGAAGGTGGCTAAAACTTCTTAGGGACTACAATATGAGTGTACATTACCATCCCAGTAGGGGAAATATTGTGGTGGATGCTTTGAGCTTGGTGTCTATGGGTAGCCTAGCTCATGATGATGGTGGTGATAAGGAGATGGCAAGGGAGGTGCATCGATTGGCTAGATTGGGGGTTAGGTTGGAAGAAGTTGGTAATGTTGTGGTTATTGTTGATGGTTCTAAGTCTTTATTGGTTGATGAGGTGATAGCAAAACAATATCTTGATTCCTCCTTTCCTGAATTGAAGGCGTTGGTGAAAGAGGGCAAAGTAGAGATTTTCTCCCAAGAGGGAGACGGTGCCATTAGGTACCAAGGTAGGTTGTGTGTGCCTTGTGTTGACGGTTTGAGGGAGAAAATCCTTGATGAGGCCCATAATTCTTCTTATCCTATCCACCTCGGTTCCACCAAACTGTATAGGGACTTGAGAGATGTGTATGTAGGGAGACATGAAGAGGGACATTGCTAAATTCGTTTCTGATTACCATAGTTATCAATAAGTCAATGACCAATATCAAAGGCCAGGTGGTCTAACCCAAGAAATAGAGACTCCTACTTGGAAGTGGGAGGTGGTTAATATGAACTTTGTAGTTGGGTTACCCAAAACTAGGAAAGGTTTTGATTCTATATGGGTAGTGGTTGATAGGATGAAGAAATCGACTCACTTTCTACCCCTTAAGACTACATACAGGCTGAAGAGTATGCAAGGTTGTACATCCATGATTTAGTGAGGTTACATGGGGTTCCTTTGTCCATCATATTGGATCGTGGTGCACAATTCACTTTAAACTTTTGGGAGTCTTTTCAAAGGGGTCTTGGTACAAAAGTTCACTTAGTACGGCCTTCCACCCTCAAATGGATGCCCAAGTCAAAAGGATGATTCAAACCCTTGAAGATATTCTTAGGGCATGTGTATTGGAGTGAAGGGGTAGTTGGGATGACTATCTTCCTTGGATTGAGTTTGCCTTCAACAATAGTTGTCACTTTAGCATTGGTATGGCTCTTTTTGAGGCTCTTTATGGGAGACGTTGTAGATTACCGGTTGGTTGGTTTTAGGTTAGAGAGGTGGCTTTGTTGGGACGGATCTGGTTATGGAGGCTATTGAGAAGGTCAGGATGATTAGGGAAAGGTTGAAAATAGCCCAAAGTCATCAAAAATCCTATGCCGATGTGAGAAGAAGAGATCTTGAATTCAAAGTGGGTGATTAGTTCTATTTGAAAGTTTCTCCTATGAAGGGTGTGGTCCATTTTGGTTAAAAGAAAAAGTTGATTCCAAGGTATATTGGTCCTTATGAGGGGATAAGGAGGGTTGGCAAGGTAGCTTATGAGTTGAAGTTGCCTAGTAAAATGAATTTGGTTCATCCTATGTTTTATGTCTCTATGTTGAGAAAATGTGTTGGTGATCCTAATGTTATTGTGCCTTTTGATGTTGTGGGTGTTTTTGAGGATGACTTGACTTATGAGGAGGTTTCGGCTCAGATTTTGGATAGGCAAGTTCAGAGATTGAGGAACAAGGAGGCGGCATTTTCTAAGGTCCTTTAGAGGAACCAACAAGTTGAAAGTGCTAATGAGAGGCCGAAACGGACATGCAAAAGTGGTATCCTTATCTTTTTCCACACATGCCTAAGGTACTAATTCTAAGTCCCCTATGTGGTTTCAAGTCTTATATTTCAGCCCTTATGTCATTCATGTGCATTCATGTTTAAGTTGGCAAATTTATGATGATTTTACACTTATGTTGAGATTTTGAAAATGTTGTTTTAAATGTGATGTTGCATTTGTGTTGGAGCAAATTTGTTTATGGTCACTCTTATCATGTACGTGTCCTTTACATTTTGGGAAGAATGACCCCAAAGGGCAGATATTGTAACGATCCCCAAAAGTTCCCGAAAATGTGTCTTGAAATGCTCGAAATTTGAAATTCCATATCTCTCACAATCTATGCATGATATCAAAAATCTAACTTCATATTCTTGTTAAGGGGGTCAAAATTAGAGGAAAAGAATCTAACCCCGATTTGAGAGCAAAAGAATGGCAACTATGATTTTTCAAGTGACAACTTCAAGTGAGCAATCTGCGCCCCTAGCGCGATGTGTCAAGGGCATGCAAATGAAGAGAAGTTGTCTCTGAGTCCTCTCTACAATGCGGAGAGGTGTAATTTTTCTGTCCAGTAATTTCCTGTGCGGTCCAAGACTTTTAAGTCTTGGGCCTAAGTGTTCTCAAATGTGTTATTGCCCATACATAGTCATTTTCACCCTCATATCATCCTAAACATTCCTGAATACTCACTCCAACACTCATCCATATTTCTCACTCCCAAATTCAAGTCTCAAAACCCTCATCCGGAACTAAGGATTTCCTTCAAGCTTCAAGCCTCCATTTTCAATCTTCATCAAGTGTTCCCTCAAAGCTAAGGTATGTAGATTTTAGCCATTGGGTTATTCCACCCATGGTTCCCTAATCTCCTTTTTAGTCAAATGGCATGATTTAAAGTTGATTTTATAATTTGGTTTACTAGTATGAACATGTTGATGAACTATGTTTAAGTTATGTAAAGTTGTGAATGTTTTGCTATGTTTTAAGCCATAAATCTTTGATCTATTGTAAGATTTCATGAGGAGTTTTGATGTTTATTGCTTGAGGGTGTTGCAAGGTGTTGATTCATGGTTTTACAATGGATTTTACTTGCATGATTTCATCTCTAAATTGTATGGTCTTTTACCCCCATTATACACCCGCCAAGTGCTTGATAAAAAGTCCGGTTACGGTTTCTTAAGGAATTAAAGGTCCAAAGCATGAGATATGATATGAATGACCATATGACGATGAAATGAGCTTATGAATATGATGAATTTTATATAGAGTTTTGCATTAGACCATGCCCAATCCAGGGGAACCAAGAGCCCGGGTAACCTAATTTAGGGGTTAATATATAAAACACCAGCTGGTAGGTGAAACTGCTACTAACCTAGATGATTGGTGTATACCTCACACACCAGGGTGGTAGGTGAAATTGCCACTAACCTATATGAGAGTCTTGTACTTGAAAAAACTAGGGTGATGGATGCTATCATCACTAACCTACCAATGGGTTTGTACTTTAAAAATCTAGCTTGGTCTTTTCTACACATATAATATCCTATATGAGCATGAGATACTTACGCATGTTTTACTTATACATTGATCATACATGTCATGTTGTAATATTATACCTATTTCTAACTGTTATGCGTCTTGATGAAGGTGTCTATCTCTTGTTGCATTGCATCCTACATACTTAGTACATTCAAATGTACTAACACATTCTCTTTCCTACATGATATCACCATGTAGGAACTGGTGCCCAAGTTGATCATCCTCCTTCTCCACGTGGCTAGATTGGTATTACTCAAACTTATTGGTGAGTCCTCCACTTTGGGGACCTTAGTCTATGTTGCTCTTATTATGTTTTGAGACATTCTTCTTTATGTTCAATTTTGACTATGAGCGTGACCCCGATTGCTTTGTCTTAGCCCCCGCCCTTATCTATATATTGAGGTGTTTATTGGACATGCTATGTATTTATGATATGATCTTGACTCTTAACTCTTGATTATGATGTTATGCAAGTTTTTCTCTTAGTCCCTTTTCCCCTATATTCACTCTGTTATGTCTTATATGCTTTTGCAACCAATGATGTGTAATGACAAGTTAAGAGGCTTGATTGGGATTTCTTCGGTTTCCTCATTTGTCGTGTTACGTCTAGGCCCTAGGCTTTGGTCGTAACAAACTTTATATCAAAGCACTAGGTTGATAGATCCTTGGAGTAACACACCACGTCGATTAGAGTCCTATTTATGGTTGTGGAGCGCGTCATGACTATGAACAGGAGGCTATGATGCTTTTTAGAAAATGTTTCCCTTGTTCATGTTCTACCTCGTGCTATAGTGTTGTAGTGAGTTTTTTCCTCTTAAGGATTGTTCTTAGCTATGCTAGATCATGCCAAGCACTCAAGGAAGAAGGAACCAAACTCCCGAGGAGTAACCTACCGCTGCTGAGCTACGGATGCTTTCACTATGCATGCCCAAGTTGTGGCCAACCAAGTTAGTCAAAGGGCCCAAGCCCCTGATGCTACTAGTCCAGGAGCTAGGGTAAGGGACTTCATGAGGATGAATCCTCCCGGTATTCTAAAGGTCGAAGGTGGATGAAGATCCACTATATTTCATTGATGAGGTCTACAAAATTTTGTCTATCATGGGTGTTGGGCCAAATGAAAAGGCAGAGTCCGCGGCCTACCAACTCAAAGGGATAGCTCAAATATGGTATGATCAATAAAATGGGGTGAAGGGGAATGATTGTTTGGTGCTCTGGGAGGTGTTTTGTAACGACCCCAAAAAGTTCCCGAAAATGTGCCTCATAATGCCCGAAATTTTAAATTCCATATTTCTCAAAACTCGTGCGCGATATCGAAAATCCAACTTCATATTCTTTTTAAGGATATCAAAATAGGGGGAAAAGGGTCTAACCCCGATTTTAGAGTGAACAATTCACAATTTCGAAATTCCAAGTGACGAATTCCAGAATGAAATTCGCGTATCGGGTGCAACCGCCCCAGTATTATTTTTGATCAGTTTTTATTTTTTGGTCCAAGGCTTGTAAGTCTTGTCCCTAACCCTTCCCATGCGAGAAAAGACCTATACTTAACCTTGTTTCACCCTCATATCATCCTAAACAATCCCTAATACTCACTCAAACACTTATACTAATATTTCTCTCAAGATTCAAGTCCCAAAACCCTTATACATATCTAAGGAATTCCTTCAAGCTTTAATTCTCCATTAAAGACTTCTTCAAGAAATTCTTCAAGGTTAAGGTATGTAGGTTTTAATCATTGGGTTCTTCCACCCATGATGCCCTAATCTCCTTTTTACTCAATTTTCATGATTTAATGTTGATTTTACATTTGGGTCTTGTATATTTAAGAAATTTACTGCACAATGATTTGAGTTCATGAAAGCATGGTTGTTTTAGCATATTTTGAGCTCTAAATCTTGGAGCTAATGTTAGTTTTGATGAGGGGTTTTGATGTGAATGTCTTGGGTGTATTGCAAGGTGTTGATTGATGGTTTTACAAAAGATTTTCTTGCATGATTTCACCTCTAAATTGCATGGTCTTTTACCCCCATTACACCCCCCAAGTGTTTGATAAAATGTCTATGAAGGGTTTCTTGTGAAATTGATGGTCCAAGGCATGATATATGATATGATTGATGTTATGATGACAAGATGAGCTTATGTACATTACAAATTCTATAAAAAGTGTTACATTAGACCATGCCCAATCTAGGGGGTCTAAAAACCTAGATAACCGAGATGGGGGTTTGTACCCATTAACCGAGAAAAGGATTACTACTTATCCATCTGGTGATGGGTGAAATCATCCCTAACTGAGTTAGGGGTTTATACTCATTAACCAAGTGAAGGGTTAGTACTTTACTACGTAGGTGATGGGGCGGCATTTTCACCAACCAAGTTGGGGGTTAGTACTCATCAAATAAGTGAAGGGTTAGTACTTCACCACCTAAGTGATGGGGCAGCATCATCACTAACCTACCAAGGGATTTGTGCTTTCGAAATCTAATTTAGTCTATTCTACACATATGATAGCCTATATGAGCATGAGTTTATTTAAGCATCTTTTACTCTATCATTGATCATACATTCCATATTGCTATATTATGTTTATTGCCTATTGTTATGCATTTTGATTATGATGCCTATTTCTTGTCGTATTGCATCCTATATACTTAGTATATTCGAATGTACTAATGAATACTTTTGCCTACATGATATCACCATGTAGGAACCGGAGCCCCAAGTTGATCATCCTCCTCCTCCATGTGGCTAGTTCGGTGCTACTCAAGCTAGCTAATGAGTCCTCCATTTCGGGGACCTTGGTCTATGTTTTCCCTTGCTTTGTATTGAGACACTATACTTTATGTTTCATTTTAACTATGACTATTATCCCGGTTACCTTGTCTTGGCCCCCGCTCTTATCTATATATTTAGAGGTGTTGTTGTACAAGTCATGTATCTGTGATATGAGCTTTGACTCTTTGTCTCTTGATGATGATGTTTTGCAAGCTATTATTTATCCCTTTTTCCCCTTATTCTTACTTTGTGTTGTCTTACATTGCTTCCAGGATCAAGGATGTGTAATGATATCCTATGAGGCTTGCTTGGAGTCCCTTCGGGTTTCCCATTCGCCGTGTCAAGTCTAGGCCCTAGGCTTGGGTCGTGACAAACTTGGTATAGAGCACTAGGTTGATAGATCCTCAGAGTTCAACACACAGCGTCGATTAGAGTCTTATTCATGGTTGTGTTATGCACCACAACTATGGCTAGGAGGCTATGAGACATTTTTAGAAATGTTTCACTTCTTCATGATCCATGTCGTGCGATAAAGTTAGGTCCCCTAGGGCTTATTGCTAACCCGTAACTGCTACATTTCAGGATATGTCGCAAGCTACTCAGGATGGTTCCATGATTAATGCAGAGATTTGCAATGCTCTATGGGAAAACACCAAAGCGGTGGCAAAATTGGCTACTCACCTCGATCAACAAGTGGGTGCTCCTAAGACTTCTAATGGTGAAAGGAGAGGTAGTGAGGCCAAGAGGGCCCATAATTTGGGTGGTAAGGAAGACCAATACTTGTTATGGATGTAATGAAATTGGTCACAGGCTAATGGATTGTTCATATGTTCGAGGGAAGTGTAAGGGTGATCGACTTTTGAATCGATGTATTCATATTGACCAAGTGGATCAAGAGGGGATGTGATGCCCAATGTTATTACTGGTAAGTTGAAGTTTCCTTGGCTTTGTTGTGCATTCATTGACAGGCCTGGTGTGCCACTACTTCTTCTATATTCTTTTGGTTGCTAGTGGGGCCCCTTGTGTGCCTATGTTGTTGTGTGGGCCTTCTGTTTTTATACTATCATTGTGTATATTCTTGCTAGAAGGTTCATATGCGTTGATCCGGGTTTGTATTGCATTAGGCCTTACCTTGTGGCTTGTTGGAGTTGGTATGGTAGATTTTTATGACATTATAGGGATAGAATAGTTACATGCATGTTGTGTCTTTATGGTGGGACCTGTAGAATTAGATCCCCAATTCCTAATGAACCCGTTCTGGAGTGGGAGGTTGTTGAATGGTAGCAAGGGAGGTAGATCCATTTCTTGTCATAAGGTGTAATGAGCCTCTATGGGGTTGCATTTATCATCTTGTGAGAATTGGAGGTGTTGAAACTAAGTTGTTTTGTTATTAGAATTATTGTTAATGACAGGTGAGGCCTTGAACGCTCTTTTTGGCATCCCGGATTTGGGGCAGTATCCTTTGGTTTGACTAGTACACTAGTTATGCCTATAGGTCTCATGAGTAAGATCTTTAGTCCCTACCCTAATACGCTTCTAGTGGTTTTGTTGATGATATGAGGGTTTGTGTTCCCTAATGAGGTAGTTCATGTGAGTCATTTGAGGTAGTACTACAAAGTTTAAAGAAGAAGGTTGGATGCTAAATAGGAGAAGTGAGAGTTTGATTTGTAAAACGTTGCCTTTCGAGGTTGTGTGGCGCCCGATGATGGTATTAAGGTTGACCCTAGTAAGACGAAGGTGACTATAGATTAGCCTAGACCTTGACTTCATTCAACATTAGGAGCTTCTTGTGGCTTAGTGGGCTATTACCGAAGTTTGTGAATAAGTTCTCTTCCAATGTTTCTCCTATGACTTAGTTGACCCTAAGTAGGGACAATGTTGTGACCGACGTGTTGAGTGGGGTGATTTGATAGGTCTGGGAGTTGATATTTCTTGTGTTAGTCCTTGGTGCTAGTAGGATTCATGTGTATGAGGGTTGATCCGTGATTCCTTCCAATCAAGGAGACCCAAAACTATTTTCAAGAAAACCTACATAGATTTTGCTTACTTTAATTTTGGGGTTTTGAATATTATGATTTTTAAAATTCTATCGATGCATGGGTAGTGTTTATTTATGATTTTAATGTGATTTAAACCATTATATGAGGATTTACTTCAGGTTTATGAAAGTATGCATGTCCCCTTTTTCAATTATTTATGCATGAGAGATTACACTATGGATTTAAATGTGGAATTAATTATGTTTTCACTTCAATTTCATATTATGAATATTGATTTTTGATTGAGTCTTAATTACCCATTTCATTCCCTCATTGATCATAGCATATGCATTCATCTACATGGATTATTTTGAGAAATTATGGTATGGGTTGAGTCCAATTTTGTTTTATGGTATAATTTTTACAAAATGTTGGTGATGACAATATTGTGATCATACATATATCTTGGGTTTGGGCTCATTGAGCATTTGGGGTGCTTGCACCATTTGTATATGAATGAGCTATTTCTATGCATGAAAAGTACTACATAGGAGGCCGAAGCAGACATGCTAAAGCAGTATCCTTATCTTTTCCACTCCACTCAAGCCTAAGGTACTAATACTAAGTTCCACATGTGATTTCATGTCTCATATTTCAGCCCCTGTGTCATTCTTATGCATCCATGTTTAAGTGGGTAAACTTATGATAATTTTACACTTATGTTGAGAATTTGATAATGGTATTCTACATGTTATGTTGCACTCTTGCTGGGGCTAATTTGTGGATGATCACTCTTGTCTTGTACATCTTTTGTACATTCGGGAACGAATGTTCCCTTAGGGGAGATATTGTAACAACCCCAAAAAGTGCCTGAAAACGTGCCTCAGCATTCCCGAAATTTTAATTTTCATATATCTCAAAATCCATTTACTATTTCGAAAATTCCACTTCATATCCTTGTTCAAGAGGTCAAAATTAGGGGGAAAAGGGTCTAACCCCGATTTTAGATCAATTGAATCACAATTCAAATTTCCAAAATTCAATTTCCAAAAACAATCCGCGACGCGCAGCTATTATGTACATGTGTTAATTTGTCCTCTGCAATAGGTCTGGATCGCGGACCAGACACGGACCTATGTATTTTGTTGCTAGTGATTTCTATCTCGGTCCAAGGCTTTTGGGTCTTGGGCCTAAGTATTCCCAAACGTGTTTTTATCTATACTTAGCCAAATTTCACCCTTATATCATCTTAAACATTTCCCAATACTCCCCAAAACACACAGCCATATTTTCACTCCAAATCTGAAGTCTCAAAACTATCATCCGAATCTAAGGATTTCCTTCATGCTTCAAGCCTCTATTTTCAATCTTCACCAAGATCTTCTCCAAAGCTAAGGTATGTAGGTTTTAACCATTAGGTCCTTCCACCCATGGTGCCCTAATCTCCTTTTTACTCAATTTGCAGGATTTAAAAAGTTGATTTTTACATATGGGTCTTACATATTTAAGAAATTTACTACACAGTGATTTGAGTTCATGAATGTATGGTTATTTTAGCATGTTTTGAGCTCTAAATCCTGGATCTAATGTTGGATTTGATGAGGGTTTTGATGTGAATCTCTTAGGGGTGTTGCATGGTGTTAATTGATGGTTTTACAATGTATTTTCTTGCATAATTTCATCTCTAAATTGCATGGTCTTTCATCCCCATTACACACCCCCAACTGTTTGTTAAAATGCCCGACTAGGGTTTCTTATGGAATTGAAGGTCCAAAGCATGGATATGATATGATTGATGTTATGATGATGAAATGAGCTTATGTATATGATAAATTCTACATATGTGTTGCATTAGACCATGCCTAATCCAGGGGGTCTAAGAATCCGGATAACCGAGGTTGGGGTTTGTACTCATTAACTGAGGGAAGGGTTAGTACTTCTCCACCTAGTGATGGGGCGACATCATCACTAACCGAGATGCGAGTTTGTACTCATCTACCGAGTGAAGGATTAGTACCTCACCACCTAGGGGATGGGCGACATTATCACTAACCGAGATGGGGGTTTGTACTCATCTACCAAGTGAAGGGTTAGTACTTCACCACCCAGGTCATGGGGCGGCATTATCACCAACTGAGATGGGGGTTTGCATTCATCAACTAAGTGAGGGGTTATTACTTCACCACCTAAGTGATGGGGCGGCATCATCACTAACCTACAAAGGGGTTTGTACTTCGAAAATCTAATTTGGTCTATTCTACACATATGATATCATGTATTAGTAAGAGTTTCTTAAGCATGTTTCACTTTAGCATTGGTCATACATGTCATATTGCTATATTATGTCTATTGCCTATTGTCATGCATTTTGATTATGATGCCTATTTCTTGTTGCATTATATCCTACATACTTAGTACATTCAAAAATACTAAGGCATACTCTTGCCTACATGATATCAGCATGTAGGAACTAGAGCCCAAGCTGATCATCCTCCTCCTCCACATGGCTAGTTCGGTGCTACTCAAGTTAGTTGGTGAGTCCTCCATTTTGGGGACCTTAGTCAATGTTTTCCCTTGATTTGTATTGAGACACTTTACTTTATATTTTTGACTATGAGGGTGAGCCCATTACCTTCTCTTGGCCCCCACTCTTATCTATGTATTTAGAGGTGTTTGTTAGGCAAGTTATGTATCTATGATATGAGCTTTGACTTTTTTTCTCTTGATGATGATACTTTCCAAGCTATCCCTTAGCCCTTAGCCCTTTGCCCTTTATTCTTATTTTATGTCTTTCACATATTTCCACGACCAATGATATGTAATGACAAGTTAAGAGGCTTCATTGGGGTTCCTTCTGGTTCCCCATTCGCTGGGTCACGTCTAGGCCCTAGGCTTGGGTCGTGACATCAGCATAGCTCTTTTGGCGAATCTAGGCTATCACCAATCTACTTGGAATCAACCGTACTCGCTCAAGATCACCTAGCAACATTTCAACACCCATGTTCACCACCGCTATTGAGTCAAACCAATCTATGGGTGATCTACATCTCTGGCCATACAAGGCCTCAAAAACAGCCATTTGTATAATGGAATGATAATTGTTGTTGTATACAAACTCTGCTAAGGCCATATGTTGTTTCCACCTAGCCCCAAAATCAATAACACTGGCTCGGAGCATATCCTCAAGTACCTAAAAGGTCCTCTCAGACTTATTAGTCTGGGGTTGAAAAGTTGTACTAAAATCCAAACGAGTACCTAAACCATGATGCAAAAATTCGAAGTAAACAACGAGCTTCTATTTGTTATAATAGACATACCCCGTGAAGTCTCACAATCTGGCAAATAGAAGTGGGTGGACTTGGTCAGACGATCCACCATTACCTAAATAGTGTCAAAACCCCAACAGTAGGAGGTAAGCCAACTACGAAGTCCATGGCAATATGCTCCCACTTCCACTCAGGAATGGGCATTCGCTGCAGTTCTCCACCTTGTCATAAGTACTCACACTTGACCTACTTTCATGTCAAGCACCTGCATACGAACTCTAAAACATCTCTCTTCATACCATCCCACTAATAATGCTGACTTAGATCATGGCACATCTTCAATTCCCCCGGATGAATGGAATATCTAGCACAATGGACTGCCTCAAATATCAATTTGATCAAATCACCAGGCACACAAATATGACTCCTAATCCTGTAAACACTATTAGAATCAAGCACTGTCTCTCTAGCTTCACCTCTAATCACCTTATCTCAGATAATACATAACTTCTCATCCTCAAACTGCCTTTCACAAATCTGATCCATCAAAGATGAGCGAGCCTCAACAGTAGCAAACACTCTACCCTGCTCTGAAATCTACAATCTCACCAACCCATTGGCCAATCTCTGAACATCTTTAGTCAACAATTACTTCATAACCTGGATAGTGCTAAACTCCATGCTGGATGCCTTTCTATTAAATGCATCAGCCACCATATTAGCCTTTTTAAGGTGCTAGAGGATAGTCGAATCATAATCTTTCAAAAGCTCAATCCACCTTCTTTGTCTCATATTTAGATCCCACTAACTGAAGATATATTGTAGGCTACACTGGCCAATAAGGATCTCACAATGGACTCCATACAAATAGTGACACTATAATTTCAACACAAACACAACCTCAGCCAACTCCACATCATGAGTAGGGTAGTTTTTCTCTTGGGCCTTTAACTGTCTAGAGGCATAAGCAATAACCTTCTTTTTTTCCATCAACACACTACCTAATCCCACTCTTGAGGAATCACAATAAAAAGTGAAATCAACACCATCCTTCAGCAATGTTAGAATAAGAGTTGTAGTAAACAATAACTTGAGCTTTTAGAAGCTCTCTTTACACTCATCGGACCAACGAAATACCATATATGTCTGAGTAAGCCTAGTCAGTGGAGCTGCAATAGTAGAGAAACCCTAAACAAAACAATGATAATAACCAGCAAATCCCACAAAACAATGAATCTTTGTGGTTGAGGTAGGCCTAGTTCAACCTTAAATGGGCTCAATCTGTCATGTCCAAAGTCCCGTTAGGGCGGACTGGCACCCGTTACCGATAAGGCTCGGGAGAACCAACCCGTATCTATGCGCTTTCTATACATATTATGAGGGATTTCTATGTTTGATATGCCTTTAAGAAAATAAACAGTGATAACAAGCTAAAAGGAAATGCATAAGGCTAGGTCATTAGGGCCACGGTGTTTAAAGTACAAGACATGACCATACTTTAATTTACATAGTTTACAAAGCCTCTAGCGAAGGAAAAGCATCTCATAAGGGTCAGGACAGGCCCCACCTCAACTAACTATACAATACAAAATATAAGCTCCAGATATGCAAAGCTCCGAAGCAACCTGGAGCTTGGTAACAGCAGCTGGATATCCTGTGCTCTACTGGGGAGAGCTACTAGCACCTACACCTGTAGCATGAAATGCAGGTCCCCATAAGGGACATCAGTATGGGATAATGTACTGAATATGTAAGGCAGGACATGTTGTACAAAAAGTAACAACTCAAATGAAACCATGCACTGGTGTAAGATTAAAGACCAACTTTGGTTATACTTTGGGATCATGTACTTTATGTTCTTGATATTATTTTACCTTTACTGTATAGTCTGTGCACAGCATGTAATACAAATGACCAGCTAATTAGTTGTAAAACTGTATCGGGATTGTCTCTGGCTAGGTTCTTCCTCGGGCTACCACCCATGATAGGATCGTCTCTGGCTAGGTGATTCTTCTACCCCATGGGCTACCACCCATCAATAAACAATATACTTTACCTTTCAATTACCTTTGAGATGGTTCTTTTGGTGGTCACAATATTGGAGCTATAGGACTGTATATGTAGCATGTGACATGTAGATAATCATATAATACAATGTGAAAATGAAAAGAGTATGTTACACAAATAATGAAATGTGTATGAGATGAAACAACTCGTGAACTTTATTTAGCAACAAGAACCCATGTAACTTTATATTCCAAGCATGTATGTAGATTTGAAGGTGACTATGTATGGAAGCATATAACATGTCAAAGATTGGAGATACGGTTAGTAGTTGTGTCGGAGTTGGCAAATGTCTTTATGTGCCAAGGAAGAATCTAGATTTCATGCCAAGTAAAGCTTTACATACCTCATGGTATGACCTCGTTACTACCTCGAGATAACCTTCCCTTCCTCAAAATATTTATCTACAACATAGTAGGTGATAAAACTAGTATTAGCAGCCAATAGGTACATCTTGGCAGCCCAATCACATAAAAAACAACATATGGGCTGCAAGCGGGTATATATAAACCAGAGCGTATTCTTTCAACCTTTCCACCCCTAATAATATTTTCTAATAAAATTCGCATGTACACATCATATGAAGCCAATTTTAGTGCCAGAACAGTCTAACAACAACTCACAAAGCACAACACAAAACAATTCTACACAACCTATAAATGGACAGCATAATGTTACCTCCCTTCGCTACATTTCGACATCGACAATTCCAAACCTGTTCCAAATCTAACCAAATTGTTTCAACAACATTTATATGTACAAACAATCCTAAAATAGTCTTAGAATAGCACCGAAGAAGTCATGAAGGATGTGAGCCAATAGCCTTCCAGCCAACAGCCCACAAGTTCCAATCGACATTGCACTTAAAATAGCACAATCAAACTCGTTTGATAAAGGAAATTAAAATCAGGGAAACAACCTTAGTGTAATATATATAACTCAATCCATGTTTAGAACATCAACTTCTCTTCATAATACAGCTCACAAACCATAGAGAAGTCACTAAAATAAAAGGCAAGTGTGCAGCAACTTTCTAAATACATGTTGTCCAAATTTTTTAGCACAAACATACTAGCATATACTTCTTGTTTTTATAAGAAAACCATACTAAATACATATGTAAACTTATGTTCAACTACCTTCAAGGTGTAGGGATTCTTCAAGAACCCCAGAAGTTCCCTTGTGGCTACTTTGCTGGCGAGGTTAAGAAAGTGTGGAGAGAAAATTGTGAAAAGTTAAATTTTCCAAGTCTAAGAGTGAATGAAATTTGTTGCTTGTAACCCCTTTTTAAAAGGCCTAATTTGGCCAACATTTATTTGACCTCTTAACCACCCAATACCACACATTATTAAGCTGATGAGGCAGTAGTTTAGCCTTCACACTTGGGCCTAAATTGGTCTCAAAGTTGATGGGCTTTGGCTGCCCATTTTCCAAACTTCTCTTCACTTGGTTTGGGCCCAAATGGTTAAGTGTGGTGTGATGTACTTGGGCTCTTTTTATATTCTTCTTGGGCTGAAAATAAAGTCCATTTATGATGCTAAAACTTGCACTAAAGTTACACCCTTAACACATACTTTATTCATAATCGGACCTTGATAAATCCGACGTCGGGCCTCGTCTCCATTTAGCTAGCAATTTAAGCTAAGCAAGTAGGTGACTCACCTGCTATCTTCCTAAGTCTGACAAGCACCTCAATTCTCTTACTTCATTTAAGGCTGTGATCTCATTAATTTGACACAAAACATGTATATATTCGACCCTCTTAAGCATTAGACGCACATATCCTCCTATAACATGAGATTTGAGCACTTTTAAAAATGGGCACTAATTTGACCAAACCATGTCATGTTTCGTTTGCATAGTACTAATATTGTAAGGTGTGGGGTGTTACATCCTCCTCCCTTAGGAATATTCGTCCTCGAATGTTAGTACAATTAGATACCTTAACCAGGTTTAAACATGTACTTACATAAACTTTTGACAACACATTAAGTATTCAATCACACGTACCTATTAGTGTCCTAATTCAGCATGTTGGACTTCCTCTTTAGCTTCAAATAAATAAGGGTATTTTGATTTCATCGTGTCCTCGGCCTCCCATGTTATTTCTTCTGCTTGCTAATTTCTCCAAAGTACTTTTAATGGAGCTATTTCTTTATTCTTTAGCTTCTTAACTTGATGATCTAGAATAGCAACAGGTACCTCTTCATAGGTGAGATCTTTTCTAACCTGCACATCCTCAATAGGAGTGATACGAGATGGGCCACCTATGTAATTTTGAAGCATTGAGACATGACAAACTGGATGAATCGTTGAAAGCTCTTGGGGTAGCTCTAGTTCATATGCAACCTGCCCGAACCTCTTACTAATTTGATATGTACCTATGTAATGTGGGCTTAGTTTTCCTTTCTTGCAAAATCTCATAACCCCTTTCATTGGAGATACCTTTAAAAATACCCAATCCCCTATTGAGAATTCCAGTCCTCTCCTTTTACCATCTGCAATGATTTGTGACGACTTTGGGTTGTTTCTAGTTGTTGTTTATTACCTTAACTTTTTCCATGGCTTGTTGTGCTAGATCTGGCCCAAGCAAGGTGGTTTCACCCACTTCAAACCATCCAATTGGCGACCTATACTTCCTCCCATACAAAGCTTCATATGGTGCCATCTTGATACTTGTGTGGTAGCTATTATTATAAGCAAACTCAATAAGTGGCAAATGATCCACCCAATTACCTTTAAAGTCCAATGCAAAAGCTCACAACATATCTTCAAGTGTATGAATGGTGTATTATGCTTTACCGTCTGTTTAAGGGTGGAATGTTGTACTCAAATTCACTTGTGTCCCTAAACTCCTTTGGAAGGACTTCCAAAACTTTGCAGTAAATCGAGCTCCTCGGTCAAATATAATGGAGATTGGGACTCCGTGTAGCCTGACTATTTCTTTGAGGTATAGCTTGGTATTTTTTTAGCTGTATAATCACTCCTGACTAGTAAGAAGTATGCTGACTTTGCGAGTCTATCAACTATTACCCATATGGAGTCAAACTTCTGAAATGAGCGAGGCAAACTGGTAACAAAATTCATATTGACCATATCCCACTTCCATGTTAGAAGCTCTATACACTGCATATAACCTCTTGACTTTTGGTATTCCACTTTCACCTGTTGGCAATTTGGACATTGAGCCACAAACTCTGCAAGGTCCTTTTTCAAGCCTCCCCACCAAAACATTCCCTTCAGGTCATGTTACATCTTAGTTGATCCTAGATTGATGGAATATCGGGAATGATGGGCTTCTTCCATTATCCTCTTTCTCAATCCATTAATATTAGGCACACATAATCTATTCTCGCAGTAAAGTACTCCATTTTTGTAAGGTCAAAGCCCTTTATCGTACCCTGACTCACCTTTTCCTTAAGCTATCATAGAACAGGATCCTCGAACTGTTTTTCTTTCACCTCCATTACCAATGCAGGCTTCGCAGCATTATGCACAATAACCCCTTCCTTTGGAGTTTCAAGAAGTCGAACTACCAAATTGGCTAGCTGACATAGATCTTTATCCACTCCTTGACTTACCATAGCTTGATCACCAGTATTCATGTTTGTCTTACAACTTAGAGCATCAGCTACCACATTTGCCTTCCCCGAATGGTTTTGTATATCAACGTCGTAATCCTTTATTAGCTCTAGCCATCTCCACTATCTTAAGTTTAGGTCTTTTTGCTTAAAGATGTATTGCAGGCTTTTATGATCAGTATATATGTCAACGTGTACCTCATACAAATAGTGGTGCCATATTGTAAAAGAAAATACGACTGCAGTTAGCTCAAGATCATGAGTTGGGTAGTTTTTCTCATGTGGTCGTAGTTGCCTAGATGCATAAGCAATTACCCTACCAT
>JAABOM020066338.1:0-40331 GCA_011800125.2 Solanum clarkiae | reverse complement strand
CCAATCAAGGGGCTAGTGCCTTGATAACCTAGATGGGGGTTTGTACTCATCAACCTAGTGAGGGGTTTGTACCTCACTAGCAGGGTGATGGGGTGGTACATCATCAACCTACCAAGGAGTTTGTACTTTGGAATTCTAGCTTGGTCTCTTCTACACATATGATATCCTATATAAGCATGAGTTAATTAAGCATGTTTTACCTAAGAATGATCATACATGACATGTTATATTATGCCTATTGCCTATTGTTATGTATTTTGATTATTATGCCTATGTCTTGTTGCATTGCATCCCACATACTTAGTACATTCAAACGTACTAACTCATACCCTTGCCTACATGATGTCACCATGTAGGACCTGGTGTCCAAGTTGATTATCCTCATTCTCCACGTGGCTAGTTCGGTACTACTCAAGCTAGTTGGTGAGTCCTCCATTCTGACGACGTTTATTTATGTTTCTCTTATTATGTATTGAGACACTCTTCTTTATGTTCTAGTTAACTATGAGGGTGAGCGTTGTTGCGTTGTCTTGGCCCTCGCTCTCATCTATGTAGTAGAGGTGTTTGTTAGACAGGTTATGTACCTATGATATGAGCTTTGACTCTTTGCCTCTTGATTATGATGTTATGCAAGTTTTCCCCTTAGTCTCTTTGCCCCTATTTACTCTTTATATCTTTAATATACTTCCGCCATTGATGATGTATAATGATAAGTTAAGAGCTTGTTTGGGGTCCCTTCGGGTTCCCATTCGCCATTTCACATCTAAGCCCTAGGCTTGGGTCGTGACAAACTTGGTATTAGAGCGCTAGGTTGATAGATCCTTGGAGTCCAACACACCACGTCGATTAGAGTCCCATTCATGGTTATAAAGTGCGCCATGACTATGAATAGGAGGCTATGAGGTGTTTTAGGAGATGTTTCCTTTCTTCATGTTCTAAGTCATGCTATAAAGTTGTGGCAAATTTTTCCTCCTAACGATTGTTCTTTGCTATGCTAGATCATGCCTAACACTCGAGGAAGAAGGGCTCAAACTACCGAGGAGCCTACCAATGGTGAGCTCTGGGATGCTCTCACTATGCTTGCCCAAGTTGTGGCCAATCAAGTCAACCGAGGGGCCTATGCCCCTCATACTACTACCCTGGGAGCTAGCGTAAGAGACTTCATAAGGATGAATCCTCCGGTGTTCCATGGGTCAAAGGTGGATAAAGATCCACAAGAGTTCATTGATGAGGTCTACAAGATTTTGAATATCATAATGTTTGGTCGAATGAAAAGGCGGAGTTGGTGATGTACCAACTCAAAGGAGTAGCCCAAATATGGTATGATCAATGGAATAGGGAGAAGGAAAATGGTAATTTAGTGCTTTGGGAGGAGTTCAAATTAGCTTTTCTTAATCGGTTCTTCCCGCTTGAGCTTAGGGAAGCTAAATTGGTAGAATTTATGAACTTGAAGCAAGGTTCCATAAGTGTGAGAGAGTGTGCCCTCAAGTTCAGTCAACTTTCAAAGTATGCTCCTCATTTGGTGGTCGATCCTAGATCTAGGATGAATAAGTTTGTGATGGGGGTCTCCAACTTGGTAAGTGAAGAATGCTGGTCTGCTTTGCTAATTAATGACATGGACTTGTCCCGATTAATGACATATGCCGAAAAAATGGAGGAAGAAAAGTTAGGAAGAGAAAGGGTCATGTGGCCAAGAGCACCCATTGAGTAAGTTCCAAAGGGGTGGCTGGTTCCATCAATGACAAGTATCTTCTCATACTACTAATAGGGAGTTTGCCCATGACTTCCTTAAGCCTCAAGATGTTGGTGGTATGGCTCCCATTGATGTGTGTCCTAAATGTCGAAAGAGTCATAAGAGCCATGTTTGAAGGATTCTAATGCATGCTTTGAATGTGGGGAGCTTGGTCACAAAAAGGTGGATTGTCCAACAAACTGTGGCAAAGGTCGGGGTGCAAATGTGGTTCCATTGGATAGGGGTGGTCATCAAGGTGGTGCCCCAAGGCACAATTGGTTTTATTCTCTACATGGGAGGCAAGGGGTTGGTGAGGTTCTCAATGTTGTTAATGGTATGTTGAAAATCTTTGACTTTGATGCATATGCTTTGATTGATCCGGGTGCCACTCTTTCTTTTATCATCTCCTTTGTTGCCCAAAAGTTCCATATTGACCCCGAGTTGTTGCATGAGTCATATAAAGTGTCTACCCCTATTGGTGCATCTATTGTTGCTGGAAAAGTTTATAAAAGTTGTCCTATTTGCATTATACATAAACTGTTGCCTTGTGATCTTGTTGAAATGGTTAATTTTAATGTCATTCTTAGGATGGATTGGTTGCATGCCCACTATACTTCTGTTGATTATAGAACCCATAGGGTCAAATTCCAATTTCCAAATGAACCCATCCTTGAATGGGAAAGTCAAGATGTGGTGGTCAAGGGTAGATTCATCTCTTGCATTAAAGCTCAAAAGTTTCTCTAAGGGGTGTCTTTACCATCTTGTGAGGGTTAGGGATGTGGAGTCTAAAGTTCTTCCCATAGAGTCGGTCCTAGTTATAAATAAGTTTCTTGATATCTTCCCAAATGGCCTTTCTGGTGTTCCTCCCAAAAGGGAAATAGACTTTGGCATAGACTTCCTTCCCGATACTCAACCCATTTCTATTCCCCCTTACCATATGGCCCCAATGGAGTTGAAGGAACAATTGAGGGACCTGTAGGATAATGGACTTATTAGACCTAGCTTGTCACTTTTGGGTGCTCCGGTGTTGTTTGTGAAAAAGAAGGATGGGTCCCTTAGGATGTGTATTGACTACCGGCAACTCAATAGGGTAACTATAAAGCATAGGTATCCTCTTCCAAGAATCGATGATTTGTTTGACCAATTACAAGGGGCTAGCTATTTCTCTAAGATTGATCTTCGGCCTGGGTATCATCAAGTGAAGGTGAGGGAGTGTGATATTCCCAAGACGGCCTTCTAGGCTAGATATGGGCATTATGAGTTTGTTGTGATGTCTTTCGGGTTGACCAATGCACTGGCCATCTTCATGGAACTTATGAATAAGGGCTTCAAACCCCACCTTGATTCCTTTGTTGTGGTCTTCATTAATAATATTTTGATCTATTCAGATAGAAGGGAGGAACATATGGGTTATTTGAGGGTTGTGTTGCAAAAATTGAGGGAGGAGAAATTGTATGCCAAGTATGAAAAGTGTGAATTTCGGGTTGAAGAAGGTTGCATTCTTGGGTCATGTGGTGTTGAGGGATGGTATTAAGGTGGATCCTAAGAAGATAGATGGATTAGAAATTGGCCTAGACCATTGACCCGTCGAATATTAGGACGGGTATGGGTTCTATCCTATTTTCGGAGGTTTGTGTATGGGTTCTATTCTATTGCTTCTCCCATAAAAAAAATCGACTCAAAAGAAGGCCAAGTTTGTATGCACCAATGAATGTGAGAGGAATTTCCAAACATTGAAAGATAAACTTGTGTCCACTCTTGTATTGTCATTATCAGATGGGCTTGAGGGATTTGTTGTGTATTGTAATGCTTCCCGGGTTGGTTTAGATCGTGTATTGATGCAAAATGGTAAGGTCATAGCTTATGCTTCTAGACAACTCAAAGTGCATGAAAGGAACTACACTACCCATGATCTAGAGTTAGCCGCCGTTGTGTTTACATTAAAGATTTGGCGTCACTACTTGTATGGGGTGTATGTTAATGTGTTCACCGATCATAAGAGCCTCTAATATGTCTTCACTCAAAAAGATCTCAACTTGAGGCAAAGGAGATGGTTAGAACTTCTTAAAGACTATGATTTGAGTGTGTATTTTCATCTGGGTAAGGCAAATATTGTGGGGGATGCTTTGAGTAGGGTGTCTATGGGTAGCCTAGCACATGTTAATGGTGGTAATAAGGAAAAGGCTTGGGAGGAGCATCAATTGGCTAGGTTGGGGGTTAGGTTGGAAGAGGTTAGTGATGATTGTGTTGTTGTTGTTGATGGGTCTAAGTCTTCATTGGTGGATGAGGTGATAGCAAAACAAGATCTTGGTTCCTCCTTGCTTGAATTGAAGGTTTGGTGAAAGAGGGCAAAATAGAGGTTTTCTCCCAAGGGGGAGACGGTGCCCTTAGGTACTAAGGTAGGCTGTGTGTGCCTTGTGTTGATGGTTTTAGGGAGAAAATCCTTGATGAGGCCCATAATTCTTCTTAGTCTATCCACCCCGGTTCCACCAAAATGTATAGAGACTTGAGGGATATTTATTGGTGGGGAGGCATGAAGAGGGACATTATCAAATTCGTTTCTGATTGCCATAGTTGTCAACAAGTCAAAGCCGAACATCAAAGGTCGGGTGGCCTAATCCAAGACATAGAGGTTCCTGCTTGAAAATGGGAGGCAATTAATATGGATTTTGTGGTTTGGGTTGCCCAAGACTAGAAAAGGTTTTGATTCCATTTGGGTTATGGTTGATAGGATGATGAAATCAGCTCATTTTCTACTAATTAAGACTACATATAGGGATGAAGATTATGCAAGGTTACACATTCATGACTTAGTAAGGTTGCATGGGGTTTTGTTGTCCATCATATCGGATCATGGGGCACAATTTCCTTCACATTTTTAGAGATCTTTCCAAAGGGGTTTTGATACTAGAGTTAAGCTTTCTATGGCCTTCCACCCTCAAACGAATGCTCAAGCCAAGAGGACCATCCAAACCCTTAAGAATATGCTTAGAGCATATGTGTTGGAGCTTAAAGGTAGTTGGGATGATCATCTTCAGTTAATTGAGTTTGCCTACAGCAATAGCTATCATTCTAGCATCGGTATGACTCTATTTGAGGCTCTTTATGGTAGGTGTTGTAGATCACCGGTTGGGTGGTTTGGGGTTGGTTAGATAGTTTTTTTGCGACCAGATCTAGTTATGGAGGCTCTTGAGAAGGTTAGGATGATTAGAGAAAGGTTAAAGATGGCCCAAAGTCGCCAAAAATCCTATGCTGATGTCAGAAAAAGAGACCTTGAATTCAAATTTGGTGATTGAGTCTATCTAAAGGTTTCACTCATGAAGGGTGTGGTCCTTTTTGGTAAGAAGGGAAAGTTGAGACCAAGATACCTTGGTCCTTATGAGTTCATGAGGAGGGTTGGCAAGGTAGCTTATGAGTTGGAGTTGCCTAGTGAAATGGATTTGGTTCACCCGATGTTCCATGTCTCTATGTTGAGGAAATGTGTGAGTGATACTAATGCTATTGTGCCTCTTGATGTTGTGGGGGTTGTTGGGGACAACTTGACTTAGGAGGAGGTACTGATTCAGATTTTGGATGGGCAAGTGAAGAGGTTGAGAAACAAAGAGGTGGCATCCGTTAAGGTCTTTAGGAGGAACCAACAAGTTAAGAGTGCTACTTGGGAGGCCTAAGCGGACATGAAAAAGTGATATCCTTATATTTTCCACTCTATTCAATCCTAAGGTATTGATCTAAGTCCTTTATTTGATCTCAAGTCTTAAGTTCAGCCCCATGTCATTGCATATGTTCACGTTTAGATTGACAAGATCATGTTAATTTTACACTTATGATGTAGTTTTTGAAATGATGTTTAAGTGCATTATTGCATCTCCATGTGGGTTGAAATTGTCATGTTTGTGCATCTCATATATCTTTCTTTGACATTCGGGGACGAATGTTCCCAAGGGGGAGATATTGAAATGACCCCAAAAAGTACCCGAAAATGTGGCTTGGAAGTGCCCGGAATTGTAATTTTCACACATCTCAAAATTTGTGCATGATAGAAAAAAATATGACTTCATATTCTTGTTCAAGGGATCAAAATTAGGGCGAAAAGGGTCTAAACCCAATTTTAGAGCAAGCGATTAGCAATTTCGATTTTCCAAATGGCAAATTCCAGAGAGCTTTTCGCGCCCCTGGCGCGACGCGCCAAGCGCGCACACTAGTGTTAAAATTCTGCCAGTCTTGACTTCGGTCCAAGACTTTTAAGTTTTGGACCTAAGTGTTACCAAACATGAAAATGCCTATAGTTAACCATTTTTCACCCTCATATCATTCTAAACATTTTCCAATACTCATTCAAACACTTAGCCAATATTTATTCTCCTAAATTCAAGTCTCAAAGCCTCTTTCGGATCTAAGGATTTCTTTCAAGCTTCAGGCCTCCATTTTCGATCTTTACCGAGAGTTTCTCCAAAGCTAAGGTATGTGGGTTTCTTTCATGGGTTCCTTTCACCCATGATGCCCAAGATTCTTTTTCTTACAAATTGCATGATTTAAAGGTGATTTATTCATGGGTCTTGATTATTATCAAAATCACTACACACAATGTTTTAGCATATGAAATTGTGACTGTTTTACTATGTTTTGAGCTACGGATCTAAGATCTATTGAAAGGATTGGTGAAGGGATTTGATGTTTACTGCTTGAGGGTGTTACCAAGTATCAATTGAAGCTTTTACATTGCATTTACTAGCATGATTTTACTCTTGAATTGCATGGTGTTACACTAGCACTACACACCCTCTAAGTATTTGATAAAATGTCCGTATGTGGTTTCTTGAGGAATTGAAGGTTCAGCATGAGATATGATATGATTGATGTTATGATGATGGGAGGAGATTGTGCATATGATATATTCTATATAAAGTGTTGCATCAGACTATGCCTGATTCGAGGGGACTAAGAGCCCAATTAACCTTGTCGGGGGGTTAGTACCTTGATAGACAATCAAGGGGCTAGTGCCTTGATAACCTAGAGGGGTTGTACCTCACCACCGGGGTGATGGGGTGGCATCATCATCAACCTACCAAGGGGTTTGTACTTTCGAAATCTAGCTTGGTCTCCTCTACACATATAATATCCTATATAAGCATGAGTTACTTAAGCATGTTTTACCTAAACATTGATCATACATGCCATATTGTTATATTAAGCCTATTGTCTATTGTTATGCATTTTGATTATGATTCCTATGTCTTGTTGCATTGCATCCCTCAAACTTACTATATTCAGATGTACTAAAGTATACTCTTGCCTACATGATGTCACCATGTAGGATCCGGTATCCAAGTTGATCATCTTCCTCATCCACGTGGCTAGTTTGGTACTACTCAAGCTAGTTAGTGAGTCCTCCATTCTGAGGATGTTTATCTATGTTTCTGTTATTATGTATTGAGACACTCTTCTTTATGTCCTAGTTTGACTATGAGGGTGAGCCCAATTGCTTTGTTTTGTCCCTTGCTTTTATCTATGTAATAGAGGTATTTGTTGGACATGCTATGTATCTATGATATGAGCTTTGACTCTATTATGATGTTATGCAAGATTTCCCCTTAGTCCCTTTGCCCCTATTCTTACTCTTTGTATCTTTAATATGCTTCCGTGACTGATGATGTGTAATGATAAGTTAAGAGGCTTTTTTGGGTTTCCTTCGGGTTCCCCATTCGCCATGTCACTTCTAGGCCCTAGGCTTGGGTCGTGATTGTGGATTGGTTTACGGGTCGTAGAAGGCCCTTCTTAAATTGGGGTTCAATTTCTAAGTTTCTAATCCTAGGTCTATGGTCATCTTATATGGATCATAGATCCATTTATGGGCCCGTCCTGTCAGTTCGTGGTTCGAGATTCAGAAACATAAATTTTCTTGAATTTTGAACTTTGACCATAAATTACGAGATGTCAAGAGAATGACAGATCCTAGACCCCTTTCATAGGATAGTCCAACACTTGGAAAAAATTTTAGTGCTTGGCAAAGATGGGCCTTTATACGGGTCGTCAATGCATTTACAGATCATACAAGGATTTTGTACAAGGACCTTCACAAACTCAAATTACACCAAGTATAGGAAGGACCTATGAGGCCCCATTTATGGCTCACAAAATCATCTACAGACCATAGATGTAGTTCCTAGATCCCCACCTGGTGTAAAACCAGATCCAACTCTTGGACTTTCTCGACTTGTCTAAGTTAGGAAATATTGGGGGTTATATAAGATCTATAACAAAGTCTTAGTATCGTTAAGATGTCTATTTAGGAATTTCTATGAAAATGATAGTCACAGCTACTCCATCTACTTACATCCACGATCCACAACCATCATTTTAGTCATAACTATCACCATTATCAATCATCACTACTTGCTATACTCAACTTAGCACAACCATAACTACTGTCAATTACCAAAATCAATCTTTATCACCATTAGCGATTATTTGGAATCGTCACCACCAACTAATATTATATCCACTAATCACTACCAATAATTTTCACTATTAGTTAATATCATATATCATTAATCGCCATCATTGTCCGCCACCAATATTAATATCAACATTATTTGATAAATTATCAGCCGCTACCAACAATAACCATGGTTAAAGAATGTTGTCAATCATCATACTATAAAATACCATTCATAACCACCATTATTAATCAACATCATCTAAAATCAACGCACATAATCATCACTGTTAGTCATCACCATCAATTATCACATAAAATTTTAAAATATTTTATTAATATAATATTAGATCAATTTAATATTTTTATTTTTTTAACAAAGACAAATCTTATATATTTAGATATTGAGAAAACAAACAGCCATAACTATGCAGTATTTGGATCTTAAACATGAGGATTCACCAAGTGATGTTACGCCAATTGAAACTCAAGTACTAACCATGGGTGTGACTATGAGCATTGTCACCTATACTATATATCACTATAAGAAAAAGAAATATATTGTCAGTACTATAGGATGAATTGAGAGTGAAAAATGTGCAACACATGACATGAATCTGATAATGCAATGATCAATCTAAAATATGATACAATTAAAATGACCCCAAAAACGTCTGAAAATGTGCCTCGAAAATTCTCATAATTATAATTTTTATATATTTCAAAATTCGTGCGCGATATCAAAAATTCAACTTCATATTCTTGATCAGGTGGCAAAATTGAGAAGAAAATGGGTATAACCCAAATTTTAGAAGACCCGTAGCGAAAAACGAATTTCACCAACTTTGTAATTTCCAGTGAGGGTCCGCTACTCCTCCGCTATGTGGACCCATCGGGGAGTGGTGTTTGCACTTCTTTGATTTTCTAGTTTTGGACGCAAACCTTGGGGTCTTGGTCCCATGTCCTTTTATGCGTGAAAACACCTATACTTAGTCATTTTTCAACCCTATATCACTCTAAAACTCTCTCAAAATCCTCCCCAACACTTAACCAAATATTTCATCCAAATTCAAGTATCCCAAGCTTAATTCCAGATCTCAAGAACTTCATTCAAGCTTCAAGTTCTCATTCAAATCTTAATCTAGGGAATCCCCAAATTTGAGGTATGTGGATTTCAACCATTGGATCCTTTCATCCATGGTGTCCAATCTTCCTTTTTATGAAACTTAAATGTTTTCAAGTTGTATTATATATGGGTATTACTTATTGTGGGTTATGATTATAATGTTGGGGTGTTGGGAAATGGTGATTGGAAACACATATCTATATTTCAAACTTAAACTATGAAATGGCTAGTCTATTGCGACTATGTCTGTTTTGAGTTATACATCTATGATCTATTATGAGACTTGATGAGGGGTTTTAACATATCTTACATGAGGCTGTTACCAAGTGTTAGTGGGTTGATTTACGTTGATTTTCCTCACATGATTTTACTCTTAAATTGCATGATTTTGAACAAGCATTATACATCCTCCAAATATTTGATAAAATGTCTTATTAAGGATTCTTGAGTTATTGATGTTCTATTGCATGACTTATGAGCCAAGTGATTGTATGATGATGAAAGGAATATATATATATATGCGTGTTTCATTCATAAAATGTATCTATGATCTTGCAAGTTGAACACCTTGTTGAGGGGGTGACATGAACACCTTGTTGAGGGGGTGACATGCCTCAATCACCTAGTTGAGAGGGTGTCACGTCTCAATCACCTTGTTGTGAGGGTGCCAAGACTCGGTTGCCTTGTTGAGGCGGTGTCAAGCCTCAATCACCTTGTCGAGAGGCAGTCAGGCCTTAGTTGCCTTGTTGAGGGGGTACCAAACCTCAATCATCTTGTCAGGGGATGGTATGCCTGTACTACCAGTTGAGGGGTATATACCTCAATCACCTTTCGAGGAGGGTGGTGTGCCTTGGAGTTAAAATAATTATTTCTTTTATCTATGATGATGGTCTCTTCCTACATATGTAATATGTTCTATATTAGCATGTTTTACTTCAAGCATTTATCATGCATTCCATGTTGTTATTACTCTTATCCCTTGCCTATTATTATGCATTTTGACTATGTTGTCCATCTCTTATTGCACTGCATCCTATATACTTAGTACATTCAAATGTACTAACGCATACTCTACGCCTACATGATGTTACCATGTAGGGACTGGAGCTCCGTTAGATCATCCTCCTCATCCACGTGGCTAGTATTATCTCTTGAAGCAAGCTTTTATGAGTTCTCAACTCCGAGGATAATATCTATTGATTTCATACTATATAAAGACTCTTTTCTTTTGTTGGATGCTTATGACTATGAGGGTGAGCTCGGAAAGTGTTGTGGCCCCTGCGCAATTCCATGTTTAGAGGTGTTGTTGGACAAGTGATGCAATTGTGCTTTGAGCTTTGACTCTTCTATGTTATACAAGTATCAAACTTTTTCCCTTAGTTTCGAATCCCCTTATTTATGTCTATGTTGTTGATCTCTTGCTTCCGCGATCAAAGATGTGTGTATTATATGCTAAGAGGCTTGTTTTGGATCCTTTCGGGTTCCTCATTCATCATGTCATGTCTAGGACCTAGTTTGGGTCATGAAAAACATGTTTACTAGAGTATTAGGTTGTTAATGGCCCTCAAAATTCAATACACCACGTCGATTAGAGTCTTATTCATGGTTATGAAGTTCATCATGACTATGAGTAAGGGGCTATGAGGCGTTTTAGGAAATGTTTCGCTTTTTCACGGTCTATATCGTTCCTTAGTTGAAAATTAAGGTTTTTCCCCTAACTAATGTTATTTGCTCTTCTAGTTGTTGATCATGCCACTACAAAGAGGAAGACCAAGGAGGGGCCATGCACCTATGGGACAACCAGGCTATCCCGCCCCTCAAGCTCCTCAAGATGAAGGGCCTACTGAGATTGAGTTCCTAAATGCAATCACCATGTTGGCCCATGCCATGGCCAACCAAATCAACCAAGGGCCCCAAGCCCCTTACGCTCTCACTCCAGCCTCAAGGTTAAGGGACTTCACTAGAATGAATCCACCGGAGTTCCATGGGTCTATGGAGAATGAGGATCCCCAAGAGTTCATTGATGAGGTGTACAAGGTGTTGACTATCATGGGGGTGACTTCGGAGGAAAATGCGGAGTTGGCGGCTTACCAACTCTAAGGTGTGGCTAAAATTTAATTTGTACAATGGAAGATGAAGAAGGAAAATCATTATGCTATTCCTTGGGAGGAGTTCAAAGCCATATTCCTCAACTAATTCTTCCTTATCGACCAAAAGCCATATTCCTCAACTAATTCTTCCTTATCGACCAAATATTTGATATGCCTAAATTTACAGTGCAAACGGAATAGTAAAGTGGTCATTGATCAAATATAGAACTCAATCAGAGTTGATATCGACCCCACAGGGAATGCGTGAGAATATATCTATTAGCACCATTTTCAAATGTAATATCTATTCCCAAAACAACAGTACGTAAAGTAAATGGGGGGTTTTGGTCTTTCAAACTAAGTTATTAAAAATAAAGTAATAAATGAGTGCAAGGACTACTAGATTTCAAGCAATTTATACGAAGCTAGGATTGTGTTCCCTATGACATCTAATGCGATAGCCGAATCTAGTGATAAACTCATTCATAATCACGTATATAAGATCTAACAAGTTATATAACATCTAATTCACCTCTCGGTCCTTCTTATATGCATATCATTCATCACCATTCGGTCTCAGAATGTATACTTGCTAACCCTTGTTGTCAATCCCGGAATACTCTCATCTTCTGGTCTCATGTACTTAGACTAGGTTAAAAACCCCGAATTTCCATCGAAGAACTCTTTTTCTAATCAAAACATCCCTTTCAAGCATGTAATGAATAAAGGCTTATCCTAATGCGTCGACTCATCAAGGAAGAAATTATAATGAAGATTACTACGATATATACGCTAATCAATACCAAGATTTACGCCATATTTGCCTATCTTATTGATTTGTCATGATTCCCACAACCCTAGTTGTGGGTTTAGCCTAACCTATTCAAGAAACGAAACCCACAATGATACAAAGAATTCATAGTAAATGATTTACTATTAAAGAATCAATGAATCCACGAGTTACAATCTTGAACAAGATAAGCAAAATCCCAAAGTTTTGTGAAATCTCAAGGAAAATAGTGTTTTTTAGTGCTTTCTCACTCTAGTCATCCAAGACTCCCTAAAAATGAAATAAAAAGACTATTTATATACAAGGAAAACCTAATCTGATTTAAAATAGGAAAAATCACGTCGGCATGGGCACAGACCACAAACGGGCGTGAGACGGTAGACGGTCAAACGGTCCGTGTGGTTGTACTTTTCTTCAATTCCAGTTACTTCTTCGTATTCCAGTTGATGGGTCGTCTGAGTTCAAACATTCCATGGAATGGACCGTCTAATTGGCCTTTAACATTTTCCAGCTCATCTTGACGTCACGAGCTAAGTCATGGACTGTGGTTGGTCACACGACCCATGACAAGTCTCGTCTCTCACACCACTTAGAGCAAAATATTCTATATTCGGCAGTATAGCTAATCACGTCACTTTGTCAGTACATGGAACGACCCCTCACACTTCCCACGGTTCGTGAAACTTGCCATGGGATATGCCTTCATTGCCTGCGTCTTGCTTTTTCTCCTCATAACTGCAATCAACCACCAAGTGTGAGGCCTTAATGGGCCTCACGATTCGTGTAGAAGTACACGAGTCGTGTAGGTTCCCGTTTATCCTCACTTGGTTCTATTTTTTTCTCCTCTTTGCGCTCTTTTTTCATCCTTTTTCTATAGTACACCCATTTCTCCAGGCCTTAGAAATTTTTCCTGAAAAATCACAAAAACAAACATTAAACTAACAAATTTGCTTGTGAACGCACAAATCCCTTGTTTAAAGAATTATAAGAGTCGTACTTTTATGATTCATCAACACCCTCAACTTAGAATGCTTGTCCTCAAGCAATAATGACTCAACCAAACACCTCATAAACACAAGTGCTCACTCAGACTATGGATCGCCCCATAATTTTCAGCATATATACCACGCTAACAAGTTTAAGAATGTGCTCACACCCCAAACGGACCCACAAAGATTAAGGCAAACAACATTCATGCATGGTCAGGCCCATATGATCAGGAATAAAGACACCCTAGTTGAGTTAGCAACCGATTAATGCAGAGGACAGTGTGCTCACCCCAAAGAAGTCTCATGCTCAATGTAAGCATGTAAAATAGAGACTGGAATGTCGTGACTCACTCTCAGTAATGACTTTTAGTGGACACACTCGTATCGATCATAAACTTGCCCTTATTTTCACCACTTTAACTCTTCAATGGCCTTTTGAGGATCACATTAGGACTTTTGCGGCTTGTAGCGTAGGCTCGGGCTCGGGTGAGGTATATATTTAGGATTAAAGTGACTAAACAGCCTCTCCAGACACTTGCTTTGACTCAGCCATTTTCTTTTTGGTCTCCAACACTTATTGCCCCTATTTCTTTAACTTTCTATATTATGGGGAGTGATTTTCATGCTCATTTACTCATTTTTATTCTTTTCTCTTTTTCTCTCATTCATTTTGCTCACAGTCATGACCCATTTCTTTTTCTTCTTTTATAACTTTATTCTTTTCCACACTTATTTTTTGTTTCCCCTGCACTAGCCACCGTCATCTTAAGCCTTTGGCTTAGGTCAAGGTTCATAATATCTTTCTAAGGGACCAGGGCTGATATAAGTCACCCTCAATTTAGGATTTTGATCTAGGTAGAGGTTCACAATGTTCTTGGAGAGACCAAGGCCAAAACAAAGGTCAACAGATTGATTGGGGAAGTAAATTTGGGTGATTTCAAAGAAAGGGTCCATTTAGGCTCAACTTTTGGTTCAAGAGGGACAATTTCATTTGGTTGGTCAATTTTTGGATAAGTGACTAGTCAACAAAAAGGGCCTAAGATCACATCCTAATCCAGTCATTCGATTATTTCAGTTGGACTAACCAGGCAAGTTCTATCTCACAAGTGCATCGATTGAATTATGAAATCAGCTCACACACGTGGCATATCTTCTACATTAATTAGCACTAAATCATATAGACATGCCTCATTCATCAAAATACCAACCATGCATGCATAATGCTTGCCAAAAATCATACAAGTTAGTCAAGGTGAGATGCAAACACATATAACCTTAACATTGTCAACATGGGACATTATAAAGATCAACACAAGGGCTACCCTAGACTTCTGTGAACACTTATATTTACACAAACATTACAAGATAACCATGCCAGTTCTACTAGATAATACACTTGAGAGAAAATAAACATGGCAAGAACAACTCTCAAGTGATTGGATGCCCCACCCCTCCAAAAAGACAATATAGTGTCTGCACTACACCATGATAGGTGTAAATAAACAGATAGGGGATCAAATATACCTGGGATGTGCTAGGTGTCAGCAGTGTTAGTAGGACTAGAACCTCCTGGGGGGGGTCTCTATCAACATATGTAGCACCAGGTCCAGAGGTGCTACCGGAGGCTCCTACCTGTTCTGCCTCTTCGGCTAGCCGCTCTCGTTTCGCTTGTTCAGCTGCTGTGCGGTACTGGGCCCTAGCTGCCTTGTTCATCTGCCGCTCTTTATCTTTCTGTGGGTCACGAGGAGGACTACCTTGGTGGTCACGTCACTTACCCTTGCCCTTTCTCTTGTGTTGATCAGTAGGTTGTGCGGGTGCAATAGTTGGGACAGCCAGAACGCCCCACATCTCATCTAGAATCGGCGCCATGGGGGCATTGAACAGGCTCATCTAAGATTCTAGAGGTGGAGCCAGTGCGGGGACCTGGTGCTGTGCAGTTAGCTGAGAAATCTAGGTCTTCATATCATTTACCATCTGCACTAGATTTTTCATTACGTCCCCAGACATACTCCCAAACATGTTATGGAAGTATCCCTCCAAAGTGGTGACTTGGCCTTGCAAGGTGGTGATTCAATTAAGAAGAACTTCGTTACGTTTGTCCACCATCCACTATGAGTGACACTGGACCACATGTGGAATCCTTTCTACTATCTGATCTACGATAGCACGTGTCTGCCACTGGTCTGCCACCATTTTGGCTAAGAACTCATAAGGCACATATGCATACCCTTGTTGTACCGGAAGATCTGCACCACTACCCTTGGGCAGCTCAAAAGTCGTTCCTGATTGTGGGGCGGTGGTGTAGTCCTCAAATGGCAAGGGCTACTGTGGAGGAGATGATGGGAATTTTGTCGAGCCCCCTAGTGGACGTGTTCTGCTCTTCATGAGAGGGTTTTGGACATCCTTAATCAGGGGAATGTTGGCCATGCCCTTGGGAGCTAATTTCTTGTCCAAAATGTGAGTAGTAGGAACACCCACTTGTTTGCAAAGGCCACTAACAAAACATGGGAAAAGCATGCCAACTCTCTCAGATAAGTCCTAGTCTAGCATCTCTAAGGCAATAATTCGTCCCACGTTGACTCCATATCTGGACATCAGGCATGCTATCAGAGAGGTATGCGAAGGTTGGAGTAGATTCTCATTACTTGTGGGCCTCAGCCTGGCCTGGACCATCGACTACTAGAATTTTGCAGCAAACATCAAAGATGCTTTGGCGATAGAACACTTGGGATTTGTAACCAAAGGTGTTACTGCCACCTCAATGACAACTCGTTCAGCAATCCATCCCAACAGTTCAGCACAAGATGCTGAGTCGGACATCCACCCCTCATCCATAATCCGCAAGTGTCTATCTATGAATTGGCCATCTGGGGGGCTTGGTAATCTAGCCTAAATAGGAAGTAATTGATAGTGGTTTCTAAAATATTCACTCATGTACCATGCACCATCATATGTGATGGTGGGGACCTACCAAGTGCGATCTATCTCTTCACCTTCTTAAGTTGGGTACCCTCTACGAAATTCAGTAGACTACCAGTGTAATTAGAGTAGAAAGGATAGTGGGGACCTACCAAGTGCGATCTATTTCTTCACCTTCTTAAGTTGGGTACCCTCTACGAAATTCAGTAGACTACCTGTGTAATTAGAGTAGAAATCCTCAACTATGATGGGCCCATAGTACCTAGGTGTTTTTGCCATCCAACCAAACTTGTGTGATTCAAAAGTATCTCTGATTTCTGGAACGCCATCAAGTTGATTCGTGAGGACCTAACCTCTAGGATGACCGGCCATTGTTGGAAACCCCCGGGACCCTTCGTAAGCCCATTAACATAGATATCCTTAGCTCCTGGGACTGTCCACCAACCCCTTAGAAATACAATAAGTGCCCTATCAATTTTGGGATCTATTGTCTGGGAGACTACAAAATGTATAGCCTCATCATCACTTTCCTGGAGCACAATCTCCTTTGACTACTCCTCAGTATCGTGACCCTCAGCCTCTGGAGTTTGCACCTATTCTTCCTAGTCCGAAGTATTCGCCTCCTATTTCGGGGAATCTGTCTCCTCCTCAATTCCCATGGAAGGAACCCCCTCTTTAGACTGGGGAGCTCTGTGATAGCCTGATGCATGGGCCCGTGTGGTACGAAGAGAGTGAGTGGATACATTGACCATATACCCAACCTCGGACACACTGGAGGAGTCATTGCCTGAGTCACCCCCAGTTTGATAGCTAGATGTTACAGTTAGGGAATCATGGAGATGTGACATAGGCTCGTCCCTATCATGTCGTCAAGCTAGCTTAGGGCGTGGACCCATAATACCTGCAGGTGCCACAAATGAATACAAGTCATTTGAAATTATTGCACAAGCAGGTTGATGCACAAATGGGTACTCGAAATTCCCCTATGCCATAAAAGTAACAACAACCCTTAAGAGTGGCGTCACCTGGTCTATCACAGGGCCGTTGCACTTAAAGAACATATGGGAATTAAAATTAAATTTGACCCAAAGGAAATAATGTAGGTGGAACAGGGTCAATGGGACCCTACACGGCCCGTGTAATGAGACATGATTTGTGAAAGGGTCCATTAGATGGAACTTGGTTGTGTGGTTGTCCGACGGCACGTCACTGGCCGTTACACGATCCGTGAACCATGACACAGTCTGTGAAAACAGCCGTCCGACCCCCCTTTGATGAATTTTCAACTCATCATGAACATACACACAAGCTCATGCAATTTCACCTCATTAATCATGACTCAATCAACACATTAGCATATACAAGTCAATTTCCCCAAAAAAGCATTCAAAAATCAACAAAAATCCTCACTTTCATGGTTAAGACCTTAAGAACTCACCAATGGTGGTTTTCACCACAACACACATACCCAACATCAATAATATATTCTATGATGCATCAAACCAAGAAAGAGACGATTTAGAACCAAGATCGACACATGCAAACACGAAAATGTACACTAAAAGATAGAAAAATTAAGTTCTTACTTTAATGAGCAACAATGGAGAAAAAGACTTGCTTGAAGAAGTAGACACCCATACTTAGATTAAGCAACGAACCGTGAAGTAGACTCATGAATCGTCTAAAAAATGATAGGACATTTTTGGAAATTTTTGGGGATTTTAAAGGGAAGAGGTGTGAGAGAAGGGGAGAGAGTCATGATAATAGAGAGAAAGGGAAAATCTTGAAGTGAGTTGTTGGGGTCAAATAGGGATATTTAAATCCCTTGGCCAACATAGTTGACCATTTCTCTCTCCTCCACATGGACAGCCTCATAGCCCGTTCCACGTGGAACAGTCCGTTCGGACCACCCGTTTCACCACACTTGTAAAATGTTGGCACTTACGTAATTTGACATTGGGTGACAGCATCTCTATGGGCGGCTTAACAGCCCATGACAAATCAATCTGTTTCATTGTCCATCTATCTACACTTGGTGCGGTTTCCTGAATTAACTCACCTGGCCATGCATGCATTGGTTCTTCACAACGGCTAGTCACACGAGGCGTGACACCTTGCACGATCTGTGTGGACTGACCTTGTCTCTCCTCTTGACAAATGATTTTTGTGCATGTAGCACGAGTGCCCAGATAGCTCATTTGACGTGTGACGGGCCGTGTAAATGATTCGTGAGGTAACACTTGGAAATCTCAACACGCTTGCAGGATATAGCGCACAAACATCTGACGACTTTTCACATGAGTCGTTGAACATGACACGACCTGTGTATGTAGGGTGTGTGGCAACCCTTGGTAATTTGTCAGCTTGCCTTACATGGGTCTTATGCCACAATTCCACACATGTAGAGTCACGATTCGCCTCATCTATTATCGCCTCAAAGCATATGTACTTGCGAACACTAAAATAGCATCTAGACTCACCTGCAAAGCATAAATCAAAAACAAGAAAAATGCACGACATATAATTTAACATTTTTTTTGTTTTTTTTTTCATATACAATACATGGGTTGCCTCCCATCAAGCGCTTGATTTAACATCGCAACATAATGCATTGTCTTGACTATTCAGACTTCATCAAGAAACAAGACCTCAATCACTACAGCCTCTTCCCCTACACCTAAGTATTGCTTCATCCTCTGTATATTTACCTTGAATCAATCCCTATTTTTAGCTTCTAACTTAATTGCATGATGGGGAAACACCTGGATAATCATGTACGGGCCATACCACCTTGACTTGAGCTTACCTGGGAAGAGTCTCAACCTGGAGTCATATAAAAGTACCTTAGCACCAACACTGAAGCTCCATTGAGCAATATGCTTATCGTGTTAGATCTTTATCCTCTCCTTGTATAGCGCTACACTCTTATACGCTTGGAGGCGAAATTCATCCAACCATTGAGCTGGTCAAGTCACAAGTCAGCAGCCTCCTCCCAATTCATGTGATCTTTTTTGAAGCCCAAAGTGCCTTGTGCTCTAACTCTACGGGTAGATAATAAGCTTTACCAAACACCAATCGATATGAAGACATACCAATGGATGTACTGTAAGCCGTCCTGTGTGCCCAAAGTACATCATCTAGCTTTCTCGCCCAATCCATCCTGGTGGCATTCACAGACTTGGTCAGAATCTCCTTGATCTCTTTGTTTGACATTTCAACCTATCCGCTAGTTTGCGGGTGATAGGATGTTGCTACTTTGTGTTGTCTCACTCTGTATTTTGCTAGCACATCACGGAAAACCTTGTTATAGAAGTGAGAAACCCCGTCACTGATGATAGTTCTGGGTGTCACAATTCTGGAATATATGTTTCGCCTCAGAAACTGCATAACACTCCTACTTTCGTTATTTTGCAATGTAACTACGTACACCTATTTGGAGACATAGTCCACCGCCACCAGGATATACTTCATTCCATACGAGCTCACAAATTAGCCCATGAAAGCAATGCCCCAAACGTCAAACATCTCTACCTTAAGAATCGAGGTCATGGGCAACTCCTGGCACTTTGAGATGTTGTCGTGGCGATGGCACTAATCACACCCTAGTACCAAGTCGTGGGCATCTTTGTAAATAGTGGGCCAATAGCCTCCTCACAATGTTATAGTGCCCTGCTAAGATTCAACTGACACGCAACAAAAAAATCACCCACTATAGAGAAGTTGTCCAGAAATACCCTGAGGGTGTCCTTAACCATGTCGGAGAAGATCGACATCATACAGCAATGAAAGGTAGCTGGGGCATTACATAAACTGAAAGGCATCCTTCTGAAGGCAAAATTACCATAAGATCAATTGAAAGTGGTCTTTTCATGATTCTCCGAGATTATGGATATCTGATTGTAGCCCGAGTATCTGTCCAAGAAGTAGTACCACCCTCTACTTGCCAACCTGTCTAACATCTAGCCCATCAAGGGGCATGAAGAAATGGTCCTTCAAGGTCCATTTATTCAACTTTCGGTAGTCCATGTACACTCGCCACCCTATCACAGGTCTCAAATGGACCAACTTTTGTCATTAGCGACCACTGTCATGCTCCTATCTTCGGGACACACTGAATTGGACTGACCCACATGCTGTAGGAAATATGGCATATCACCCCAGTATCTAGCCACTTGATGATCTCCTTTTTCACCACCTCTTGCATAGGTGGGCTTAGCCCGCGCTGCTGCTCAATACTGGCACACATTTTCCTCCAATTTAATCTTGTGAGTGTATAACCCTAGAGGAATCCCTATGATATCTGCAATGGTCTAGCCACTAGCTCGCTTGAACTTTTGGAGGACCCCAGCAATGCCTCCACTTGGTTTTCATGAAGCTCTATAGCTACAATCACAGGAAGAGTGTTGTCAGTGCCCAAAGTACATACCTTAGGTATTGGTGCAGCTCTTTGAGCTCCATAGTTGGAGGCTCCTCGATAGAAGGTTTAGCTGGCAGTGTAGACCTATTCTGTAAGTCTAAGTCTAGCTTTTTGGGGACAAATGGCCTAGGTCCCCTACCTTGCAATGCATTCACATTGTCTGCATACCCATTAATACCATCCTCTGGGAAGTTCGTCAATACCGCTGCTACGTGTCTACACTCATTGTTTCCTCTAGTGGCATTTTAGAAAGACAATCATCTTCCACATCTAAAATAGACATCACAGTCACTTCTTTAGGTCTATTCATTGCAACAAAGACATTGAATTTCATCTCGTTAGTGTTGCGTCGAAAAGTCAACTCCCCTCGCTCTACATCTACCAGTACCCTGCTAGTAGCCAAAAATAGTCTCCCAAGGATGATGGGAACCTCAAAATCCACTTGACAGTCCAGGATGACAAAGTTCGCAGGGAAGATGAACCTACCCACAGAGACCAGCACAACACATAAAATTTCCACGAGCCACTTCACCGATCTGTCTGCCATGAGTAGCTGCATTGTAGTGGGAGTGGGGGCTCCTAAGCCCAACTACCTATAAACTGCCAGCGACATCAAGTTGATGTTGGCACCTAGATAACAGAAAGCTCTTACAAAGTCAAATGCTACAATAGTACACGGGATAGTGAAGGCTCCCAAATTTTCCTTCTTTTCTACAAGAGATCTTTTGATGATGGCACTACAATGGTGGAGATTATTTGTCAGCTCGATCTTGGTTATCCTCTTCTTAGTCACTAAGCCTTTCATCAACTTAGCGTAGCACAGCATCCGCTCAAGAGCCTCTGCTAAAGGGATGTTCACTGATATTTCTTTTTACATGGACAAGAACTTTTGGAACTTGCCATCATCAACCTTCTTCTGCAACCTCTGTGGGAGTGGTGGTGGTAGTTTAGGAATGGCTAGCAGAGGTTGAGTCACTGCTGGTGTCACATCAGGCTCTTTAGCAACCTCAGGCTCTACTGGTGTTACCTCAACTTCTTCGTTCAAATCAACAATATGCACCTCCAATGGGTTAGGCATCTTGTCTTTTGCTCCACAAAACCTGCATTACTGGGCACAACAAGGTCAGAAGGTACCTCATCGCTCCTCGTGGTTACTGCCATGCAATGACCATCATCTTTTAGGTTCGGAAGAGTCTCACTAGGGAGTGACCCAGCTTTTCTTTAATTTATTAATGCTGACAATTGCCCCATCTGCTGCTCTAGTTGCTTGATCGAGGTGGAACGAGTCGACCATCTTGCAAACATTGGACATATCCCCTTTTATATCTTGCATCCCTACCTCGGTAGACTCAACTTTGTCAAGTACCTTTGCCATCATTTCTTCTATTTTTGAGTTTCCACCACTATCATTCTGAAGCTCACGATTTCTATAGTTGTCTTTGTTCTACCAGTTTCCTTGATAGTTCACGACCATAGTTTTGACCTTGATTTCTGGCGTTGAATGGCCGATAACCCCTAGCTGCCTAAGAAGTTCACCTTCTCATCATAATTATAACCTTGATCATCATACCTGGGCATTATGTCTACATCTTTTACCTTTTCTACACCTCCGTCTAAGAACTATTTTGGCAGCAAGTCCAGTTGGGTCTTCAGTAGGCCATGCCTTAATCCCGATCCTCCTCCTTCCATTACTGTTCTATAGTCATCTCAAAGACGAGCCCCGAATAGTCCCTGTCTCTAGTGTACCATGCCCTATTATTTTTTGCTACCTGGTCTAAATCACCACTATGTTTGGAAAAGTCATAGACATGTATGTTCCCCCACAAGCAATATCAATGATTGGCTTTTTCACAAAGTTGCAGGACCTGTAGAAGACTGCCTTCAAGTGGTCAACTGTGATGAGGTGATCGAGGCACTGCTTAAGCTTCTGCCTGAATCTCTCCCAAGTCTCATGTAGTGCTTCATTCGGCAATTGCTTATGAGACACAATGTCATGTGTCATTTTCAGTTGTCTTGAAGTGGGGAAGAACCTCTCTAAGAATGCCTCCTTTAACTCTCCCCAAGTGCGGTAGGAATCATATGGAAGATCAGTCAGCCACTTAGTCACCACACCAGAAAGAGACAATGGGAATAACCGCAACCTAATTGCTTGCCGACTGACCCCTCGAATCTCAGACGATTGACATGTCACCAAAAAGTTTAGGACATATTGATTTGTATCCTCAGTTGCTGCTCCATTGAACAACCCTTTCAACTGTAGCATCTGCAGCATAGTACCGATGATAGTAAACTTGACACCTGCGGGCAGTGGGGGAAGTACAATTGCTCCAGTGGTTCCAGCACCCTCATCATCACCATTTACTGCTTGGGGCAGCTGAGGCACATAGGTCCTTCAACCAGGCAATGACACCTATCGCAGTGATGCTGCAAGTTGTAGCTCATTGCCAGCATTGTCATCATCACCCAAACCTTCGTTTCCCCACCTGCAGGATTCATGGCCTACTCTCTCTATCAAGTTGCTTCGTGTTCTTGGGCATTCATTATGCGAATTGATTTAGTAAGCTCGGGGTCATAGGGAACAAGTGTTTCACCTTGCATCGGGTGTTTGGCATGCAACGCTGGCTCCCTACCAAGAAATAAAAGTAAAATTATAGACTAGTATTACAAACTGAAAATTGCAACTAATAGACCATTACTTTGTCGTATTCCCTGACAACGGCGCCAAAATTTGAAAGGCCCAAATTTTCACTCCAAAATGAATAGCAAAGCGGTCATTGATCAAATATAGAACTCAACTAGAGTTGAGGTCGATCCCACAGGGAATGCGTGATAATATATCTATTAGCACCGTTTTCAGATGTAATATCTATTCCCGAAACAACAGTACATAAAGTAAATGGTCGGGGTTTATTTTTCAAACTAAGTTATTAAAATAAAGTAATAAGTAAGTGCAAGGACTTCTAGATTTCAAGTAATTTATGCAAGGCTAGGATTGTGTTCCCCATATGACATCTAATGTGATAGCCGAATCTAGTGGCAAATTGATTCATGATCACGTATATAAGATCTAACAAGTTATGTAACATCTAATTCACCTCTCGGTCCTTCTTAGATGCATATCATTCATCACCTTTTGGTCTCAGAACATATACTTGCTAACCCTTGTTGTCAATCCCAGAATACTCTCACCTTTCGGTCTCAAGTACGTAGACTAGGTTGAAAATCCTGAATTTTCATAGTAGAACTCTTTTCCTAGTCAAAACATCCTTTTTAGGCATGTAATGAATAAAGGCTTACCCTAATGTGTTGACTCATCAAGGAAGAAATTATGATGAAGATTACTATGATATATACGCTAATCAATCCCAAGATTTACCCATGTTCGCCTATCTTGTTGATTTGTCATGGTTCCCACAACCCTAATTGTGGGTTCAGCCTAGCATATTCAAGAAAGAAACCCATAATGGTACAAACAATTCATAATAAATAACTTACTATTGAAGAATCAATGAATTCACGAGTTAGAATCTTGAACAAGATAAGCAAAATGCCAAAGTTTTGTGAAATCTCAAGGAAAATAGTATTTTTCAATGCTTTCTCACTCTATCCGTCCAAGGCACCCTAAAAATAAAATAAAAAGACTATTGATATATAAGGAAAACCTAATCCAATTTAAAAAAGAAAAAATCACATCGGCATGGGCACGGGCCATCACACGGCCTGTGAGACGGTAGACAGATCGGCAAACGGTCCGTGTGGTTGTACATTACTTCAATTCCAGTTGGTTCTTCATGCACCAGTTGACGGGTCGTGTGAGTTCAAACAGTCCATGGAACGGACTGTCTACTTGGCCTTCAACATTTTCCAGTTCCTTTTGACGTCACGAGCCATGTCACTGACCGTGGTGGATCATATGGCCCATGACAAATTCCGTCTCACACCACTTAGCGTGAAGTCTTCAACATTCGACAATAATAGACATTCACGTCACTTTGACAGTACTTGGAAAACCCATCACGTTTTCTAGATCCATGAAACGTGCTATGGGATTGCCTTCGTCGTCTATGCCTCTCTTTTTCTCCTCATAACTACCATCAGCTATCAAGTGCGAGGCCATGATGGGCCTCACAGTCCGTGTGGAAGTACACGAGCAGTATAGGTCCCCGTGAGCCCACACTTGGTTCCATTTTTTCTCCTCTTTGTGCTCTTTCTCATCCTTTTTCTATAGCACACCCATTTCTCCATGACTTATTCATTTTTCCTAAAAAATCACAAAAACAAACATTAAACTAACAAGTTTGCTTGAGAACGCGCAAAAATCCTTTGTTTAAAGGGTTATAAGTGTTGTATTTCTACGACTCATCACTAAGGGAGGCTAAAATGATGGAGTTTATGAATCTTAAGCAAGGTTCTATGATTGTGAGGGAGTATCTCAAGTTCAACCAACTCTCCAAGTATGCCCCACAATTGGTTACTGATCCGAGGTCAAGGATGAACAAGTTTGTGTCGGGGGTGTCCAAGTTGGTTAATAAGGAGTGTCGTACTGCGATGCTTGTGAGTGACATGGATTTATGTCAGCTAATGACTTATGCCAAGCAACTTGAGGGGGATAAGCTTAGAAATAGGAGAAGTGTAGGTTTCAAAAGGGCTCAATTTAATGGTAGCTCCCAAGATCAAGAGTTCAACGATGCTCCAAACAAGAGGTTAGCTATTGACTGGGGTGTCTAACTCAAAATGGAAAGATGGCAATGAGGGGAGTACTAATCCTAAGTCTCAAAGGTATGGGAGGAACCATGGTGGCCCATGCTTGAGGAAGACCAATGCTTGTTATGGTTGTGGTGAAGTGGGTCACAAGCTAGTTGATTGTCCATATGCTCGAAAAAGGTGTAAAGGTGGTCTGCTTCAAATATAAGATGGTCATGTTGATCAAGAGGCTCAAGGTGGCCAAGGGGGTTCACTACAATATAATTGGTTCTACGCTCTTCAAGGAGGCAAGGAGGGGATGAGGTGCCCGATGTAGTTACCGGTATATTGAAGTTTCCTTGACTTTGATGTGTATGCATTGATAGGTCCGGGTGCCACTATCTCTTTCATTATTCCTTTTGTTGCTAGTGGGCTTCATTTGTATCCTGAATTGTTATGTGAATCCTTTTGGTGCCTACCCCATTAGTAAGTCTATTATTGCTAGAAGAGTCTATAGAATTATCTCATGGTCGTATTGCATTAGGGCTTTCCTTGTGATTTTGTAGAATTTTGATATGGTGGATTTTGATGTCATTCTTAGGATGGTTGGTTACATGCATAATATGTCTTCATTGATTGTAGGACCGGTGAGTTAGATTTCAATTCCCTAATGAACCCGTCCTTGAGTGGGAGACTGTAGAGTGGTGGTGAAGGGATAAGTTCATTTCTTATCTTAAGGTCCAATTGATCTCTAAGGGGTTGCATTTATCATCTTGTAAAAGTAGGAATGTTGAGCCTAAGGTCCATCCTATTAATTCGATTCTAGTGGTCAATGAGTCCTTGATGTCCTTTCCGATATTTTAAATTTGTGGTAGTATCTTTTGGTTTGGATAGTGCACCAGCTTTGTCTATAGGTCTCATGAATAGGGTCTTTAAACCCTACCTTGATATGTTGTGGTGGTCTTTAGTAATGCTATGTTGACTCATTTCCGAAACTAAGGAAGAGATTGTGGATCATTTTAGAGTGATGTTGTGAATTTTGAGAAATGTGAGGTTGCTTACTAATTATGGAAAGTGGGAATCTTTGGGTAGCAAAAGGGGTGGTTGGAGAAGTACATCGGTTGACTAGGTTGGGAATAAGGTTGGGTGAAGTTGAGAATGGAGGTTTTCTCCCAAGGGGGAGATGGTGACTTTGGGTACCAATGTGGGGGTCCTTATAGGGAGTTGAGGAGAATGGTAAGGTGGCCTATGAATAAAAGTTGCCCATTGATATGAATATGATTTGTCTGGTATTTCATGTGTCTATGCTGAGGTAGTGTGTGGTGACCCAAGTGCTATGGTGTCTTTAGAGGTTGTAGGTGTGACAAGGAATATTTATCCTATGAAGGGATCCCGGTGGAGATTTTGGGTGGAAAAGTGAGAAGATTGAGGAACAAAGATGTTGCATCTATCAAAGTTCTTTGGGAGAAACAACAAGTTGAAGGTGTTATTAGGGAAGTCGAAGCCGACATGTAGAAATGATACCATATCTCTTTCACTCTATTCAAGCCTAAGATAACAACTAAGTCATTTATATGATTTCAAGTCTTAAGTTACAGCTCCTATGTCATTTGCATTCATTCATGTTTATGTTGACAAGTTATGGTGATTTTGACATTCATGTTAAGATTTTGAAAATGATGTTCAAGTACATTTGTAGCATTCATGTTGGGCTGGAATCTTCATGATTATTTCTCTTATATACTTTTATCACATTTGAGGATGAATGTTTCCAAGGGGGAGATATTGAAATGACCCCAAAAATGCCTGAAAATATGCCTCGAAAATACCCATAATCATAATTTTCGTATATCTCAAAATTCGGACGTGATATCAAAAATTCGACTTCATATTCTTGATCAGGGGGCAAAATTGAGTGACAAATGGGTATAACCCGAATTTTAGAAGACTCGTAGCAAAAAAAGGAATTTCGCCAACTTTGCATTTTCCAGTGAGGGTCCGCGACCCCTCGGCGACGCGGATCCATCACGGAGTGGTGTTTGCACTTTCTTGATTTTCCAGTTCCAGCCTAAAACCTTGGGGTCTTGGCCCCATTCCTTTTTATACATAAAAACACCTATACTTAGCCATTTTGTAACCCTATATCACTTTAAAACTCTCTCAAAACCCTCTCCAACACTTCACCAAATATTTCATCCAAATTCAAGTGTCCCAAGCTTAATTTCGGATCTCAAGAACTTCCTTCAAGCTTCAAGTTCTCATTCACATCTTCATTAAGGGAATCCCCAAATTTGAGGTATGTGGGTTTCAACCATTGGGTCCTTTCACTCATGGTGTCCAATCTTCCTTTTTATAAAATTTACATGTTTTCAAGTTGTATTATCTATGAGTATTACTTATTATGGGTTATGATTATAAACTATGTTGGGGTTTTGTGAAATAGTGATTTAAACATATATCTACCTATTTCAAGCTTAGACTATGAGATGGTTTATCTATTGCCACTATGTATATTTTGAGTTATAAATCTATGATCTATTATGAAACTTGATGAGGGGTTTAAATGTATCTTACATGAGGGTGTTACCAAGTGTTGGTGGGTTAATTTACATTGATTTTTCTCACATGATTTCACTCTTAAATTGCATGATTTTGAATGAGCATTACATACCTGTCAAGTGTTTGATAAAATGCCTTGTTAGGGATTCTTGAGTTATTGATGTTCTATTGCATGGCTTATGAGCCAAGTCACTTTATGATGATGAAAGGAATGTATATATGTGTTGAATTCATAAAAAGTATCTATGATGTTGCAAGTTGAACACCTTGTTGAGGGGGTTTCATGCCTCGATCACCTTGTTGAGAGGGTGCTATGACTCAATCACCTTGAAAAGGGGGTGCCAAGCCTCGATTGCCATGTTGGGGGGGTATTAAGCCTCAATCACCTTGTCGAGGGGGTTTCAAGCGTCGATTGCCTTGTTGAGGGGGTGCCAAGCCTCAATCATCTTGTTGGGGGATGGTACGTCCATGCTACCAATTGTGGGGCATATACCTCAATCACCTTTCAAGGGGGTGGTATGCCTTTGTAACGACCCAAAAAAAGTTCTCGAAAATGTGCCTCAAAAATATTCGGAATCTTAATTTCCATATGTCTAAAAATTCGTTCATTATTTTGAAAATCTGACTTCATATTCTTATTCAGAAGGTCAAATAGAGTGGGAAATGGAACTAACCTGAATTTTAGAGCAACCGTATCAAAATTCAAAAATCAGAAAAAACACAATTTAGGAGGGTCAACTTTGAAGGGGCATATATCTTAGCACACAATAAATTGGGTGGCCCATAATGTATCCAATTAAAGCTATTTGAATTATCTTTCTAATGCACTTGGTTTCACCTCATTCAGAATTTGGATGAAGAATTTATTGTCGTCTTCGTAGAAATCATTTGTACAGTGGGGGTTTTGTGTCACCTCCGCGATGCACCCCGGTTGTTTTTGGTGCCTGTTTTAATTTTATCGGTCCAAGACTTATAAGTCTTAGGCTTAAGGGTTACCACACATGAAAATTCACATACTAGCCTTATTTCACTCTCATATCATCCTTAACATTCCCCAATATCCTCTCAAACACTTAGACTCATATTTCACCCTAAATTCAAGTCCCAAACTCAAGACCAATCTTAAGGATTTCATCAAGATCTCATTCAATCTTCAAGTCTCCATTTCTAATATTCTTTAAGGGTTCTCCAAAGTCACGGTATGTGGTGTTGAATCAATGGATCCTTTTACCCATGGTGCCTAAGACTCTTTTTTACTAATATTGTATGATTTAAAGTTGATTTTACATGTGGGTCTTGTATATTGAGAAATTTACGGCATAGTGATTTTAGTTCATGAAAGTATGGTTGTTTTAGCATGTTTTGAGCTCCAAATCTTGGATCTAATATTGGATTTGATGAGGGGTATTGATGTGAATGTCTTGGGGTATCGCAAGGTGTTGATTGATGGTTTTACTATAGATTTTCTTGCATGATTTCATCTCTGAATTGCGTAGTCTTTTACCCCCATTACATAGCCCCCAAGTGTTTGATAAAATGTCCGGCTAGGGTTTTTTGTGGAAATGAAGGTCCAAAGCATGAGACATGATATGATTGACTATATGATGATGAAATGTGCTTGTGAACATGATGAATTCTATATAAAGTGTTGCATTAGACCATATTCAAGCGAGGTGGGAGTTTGTAATCATCAATCATGTGAGGGGTTTGTACTTTGCCACATAGGATGATGGGGTGTGACCATCATCAACCATGTGAGGTTTTTGTACCATACTACCTAGGATGATTGGGGTGTGACCATCATAAACTGAGTTGGGGGTTTGTACTTATCAACCATGTGAGGAGTTTGTACTTTGCCATCTAGGATGATGGGGTGTGACCATTATCAAACATGTGAGGGGTTTGTACCACACCACCTAGGATGATGGGGTGTGACCATTATCAACCAACCAAGGTTGGAAATCTAGCTTAGTCTATTCTACACATATGATATCCTATATGAGCATGAGTTATTTAAGCATGTTTTACTTATGCATTGAAGATACATGCCATTTTGCTATTCTATGCCTATTGTATATTGCATGCATTTTGGTTATGATGCCTATCTATTATTGCATTACATCTCACACACTTAGTACATTCAAACATATTAACGCATACTCTATGCCTATATGATGTTATCATGTAGGAATCGGAGCTCCTATTGATTCTTCTTGTGGCTAGACGGATTGTTAAAATTAGCCTTTGATGAGTCCTCCATTCCTGGGACACTGACTGTCATGCCCTGAGCCTACACCCTGGAAATGGCCAGCACTCGAAAACCATTTCTGTTCTCAAGCGTGGATAATGGAAGACTTAACAATAGTGGAAAGACTGTAAATAAGCAACACAAACTACTAATCTTGTCTAAATAACTGAAAAGAGAATTACTCAAAAGTGAAATCAATTTAAGTAGAACTGATGTAGCTATCACATAGTCTATGAAACCTCTACTAAAATAGTCTGAAAAGACTACTGGGACAGGCTCTAAGTAGGCAGAACTAAAATAAAGACTGAAATGAAATAACATCAACCAAAGGGCCTCGGACTAAGAAGAGGCCTCATCACTGTCTGGAAGCTGAAGCTGTCAGGTTCTCAATGAAGTGGCCACTGAGGAACTCTGTCACTTGCGTCTGCATCATCATATGATGCAGGTCCTAAGGACGTCAGTACGTGGAATATACGGTATGTAAGATGGCCAAAACAGTATCTTAGAATATCATATTACATCTCAAAAGACATAAACATAATCCATAGTGAAATAACAATAATCATAAAGACTTGTATGCTGAAGGTATCATGCTGAAAACTGGTAAGCAAAACATAATGTCTTAGCTTTGGGAGTTTCTCTAACCGACAACCACCACTATGAGCTTTATGGTGATACAGCATCTTGCACACGCTGCCAGAGTCGTCCCAAACTTTGCGGGGGTAAGGGACAAAGAACTAGGGGAGTGGATCAATCCCAAAACTAGGCCATCTAAGTGGCTAATAAGGAAGGTACCATGGTACAATCCTATCCTATATTGGCTACATAGTTTATGAGTTTGAGTAATTAATTCTACCCTCATCCATATCGGTGCTCAATACTACTCCCAAAATACTTTATCTCGCTCATCCTTAAAGAATTATAGACTCTTGAAATCTGGTTTCTCGGGGACTTAGCCCAACTTATCACTTAGCTTTCTCATCTGACTTCTTTAACTTGTCTAGAAACTAATATCAACTTTAGTGATTCAAAATCAGGCTAGATTTCTTGGCTAATATGCAAAAATCAATATTTAAAATATACTTCTTGAACTAAGTTTAAAAGGTACTCAAACTAGTCCTTCTTTTCTTGAAACAATTACAAGATTTTTAAGAAACCTTAACAACAACAAATCTTGGTTATAAATGAGCATAAACTTGATGACCATGCTTTAATTGAATAATAAATAGACCAAGAATCATAATATTCATCAAGATATCTATGGAATTTATCATGAAAATTAACATACTTTACAAAGTTTACAGGAACTTAGTCTCAACTAATGCTTGAAAGTTCATGGGTGAAAACTAGCTTCTATTTCTATAGATATTATCAAAATAATAATTTTTAAGTGGCCTTACATACCTGAGAGAAGAATTCTTGAAGAATTAGAGAGAATCCTTGATTTTCTTTATGCTTAGATTTTTCTTGGAACGGTTTTTGAACGAATGAGTGTGAAAAAAATATTGTTGGACCTTAAAACGACTTAAAAATGTCCAATTTAGGATTATAGGGTGTGCGAAAGGTCGAAATTACCCCTCTCCATTAAAATAACAAAACTGCAGTGAATTTACACTAGTGTGCGATACGCACTAGTGTTAATTCTCACTTTTTTGCAAATTTTCTAGTTTCATCGAATTTTAGAAAAAAAAATTCAAGTGCGGTTCCGCATCCCTAGCGCATAGCGGAAGGGGCGCAAAAATCTCACTATGTTTTATTTTCTTGAAAAAGTTTATATTCGCATTTTTTCACGTTAAAGTAGAGTCGAGGCCATTTTTCGACTCAGTTTTTCACACTGATTGCAAATCTGGTCTCGAATTTGCAATCGGAGCATGGAAGACACGTTACATGGAAGGTCAATTCTATGGGTATTTTCATCTTTTCGTAGGTGTTACAATATCTCTCCCTTGGGATCATTCATCCTCGAAGGATAACGATACAAACCAAACTAGCTCAAATCACGAGAATTTTTTTTCGAACTTACAAACACAAATCTTCAAGATAGTTTACGGGAGTTTACCTTCAAGATATTCATCTAGGCCAACGAACAAATGTTGATACTTAGCCTTCATATCTTTCTCTGCCTCCCATGTAGCTTCCTCCACGAATTGATTCCTCCACAGAACCTTCACCGAAGCGATCTCCTTGGTCCTCAATTTACGGACTTGCCGGTTTCATATTTGCACCTGAATCTCCTCATATGTCAAATTATCCTTAATCCCAACACTTTCAACCAGGACAACTAGAGAGGGATCTCACAAGCACTTCTTAAGCCTGAAAATATCAAATACCGGATGTATAGCACTTAATTCTATTGGTAACTCCACTCGTAAGCAACTCTGGCCACTCTTCTCAGGATCTGATAAGGCTCAATATATTGTGGGCTAAGTTTCCCCTTCTTCCCGAATCTCATAACTCCCTTCATTGGAGATACCTTTAATTACACCCAATCGCCTACCTCAAACTCCAAGTCTCTTTTTCTAATATCCATGTAAAACTTTTGTCTACTTTGAGCTGTCTTGAGTCTCTCCTGGATAACCTTCACTTTTTCGATAGTCTGATGAACTAGATCAGGTACTATCAATCCTGTCTCACCAAATTCAAACCATCCTATGGGTGATCTACACCTCCTCCCATAAAGAGCCTCATACGGTGCCATCTGTATGGTGGCCTGAAAGATATTATTATTATAAGAGAACTTAATCAAAGGTAAATGATCATCCCAATTACCTTTAAAGTCTATCACGCACACCCTCAACATATCTTCCAAGGTCTGTATCGTCCGCTCTGCTTGCCCATCTGTCTATGGATGGAAACTTGTGCCAAAATTCACCTTTGTACCAAGCGCCTTCTAAAAGGACATCTAAAATTGTGTTGTAAGCTGAGCTCCCCTATTTGAAATAATGGATATAGGGATCTCTTGCAGCCTAAAAATCTCCTTGAGATAAAGTCTAGCATAATCCTCAGTTGTTTCAGTCGTTTTCACAGGAAGGAAGTGAGTTGACTTGGCCATTCTATCTTCTATGACTCATATCGAATCATGTTATCTGTGGGATCGAGGTAAGACTATTATGAAGTCCATGTTAATCATCTCTCACTTCCATTCCAAAATTTCGATGTTCTGGGTGGCACCACAAGGCCTTTGGTGCTCAATCGTAACTTGCTGGCAATTTGGGGCATCTAGATATAAACTCTACAATATCCTTCTTCATACCACCCCACCAATAGACTTCTCGAAAATCTCTATACATATTTGTTGCACCAGGGTGGACAGAGTATCTGGCATTGTGAGCCTCAGCCAAGATCCTATCTCTAAGGCCGTCAACACTTGGCACACACGATCTGCCTTGGTATCTCAAAACACGATCTCCCTCTTTTGAGAACACTAATACTTTCTGCTTCTGGACATGTTCTTTCAATTGAAGAAGGATGGGATCCATGTCTTTCTTTTCTTACACTTCTACCACTAAGGATGACTCTGACCCATTTTTAACAATGGCCTCGCCTTTGTCAGAATCTTCAATCTGCACCCCCAAATGGGCTAGTCCATGAACCTCCATATTTAACTCTTTCTTTTCGTTCTCAACATGAGTTTTGCTCCCTATGGCCACCCTGCTAAGAGCATCGGTAACTATATTATCTTTACCTGGATGATAGAGATACTCATATCATAGTCTTTTAGCAGCTCCAACTATCTTCTCTGTCTCAAATTCAGCTCCTTCTGGCCAAACACATACTGCAAGATCTTGTAGTCCATGAATACATCCACGTATCCACCATATAGGTAGTGTCTCCAGATCTTCAGAGCAAGCACCACCGCAGCAAGCTCAAGATCATGAGTTGGGTAATTCTTTTCATGAATCTTAAGTTGTGTGGAGGCATATGCTATCATTTTGCCTCTCTGCATCAATACTCAGCCCAAGTCAACTCTGGGAGCATCACAATATACTAGAAAATCATCAACTCCATCTGGTAGGGATAAGATTGTGGTTATACTCAGCCTAGTCTTCAACTCTTGGAAACTCTTGTCACACGCTTCTGACCACTCGAACTTAGTCTTCTTCTGAGTCAGCTTAGTCAAGGGAGCTGAAATAAAAGAAAACCCCTCCACAAACAATCTGTAGTACCCCGCCAAGCCCAAGAAACTCCTTATCTCTGTGGGAGTTATGGACCTTGGCCAATTCTTTACTACCTCAATCTTTTGGGAATCAACTTGGATACCCTCACCAGACATAATTGTGCCCTAGAAATGCCACAGATGACAACCAGAACTCACACTTAGAAAATTTAGTATATAGTTGTTGATCCTTAATGGTCTGAAGGATAACTCTAAGATGGTATGCATGTTCCTCCTTATTTTGGGAGTAGATCAGGATATCATCTATGAACACAATAACAAACATATCAAGGTATGGCCTCAACACCCTGTTCATAAGATCCATGAAAGCTACTGGTACATTCGTCAGCCCGAAGGACATGACCAGAAACTCATAATGACCATAGCAGGTTCTATAAGTTGTCTTAGGAATGTCTTTCTCTCTCTCTCTCTCTCTCTCTCTCTAACTTTAAGCTAACGATACCTAGATCTGAGGTCTATCTCGGAAAAACAGGTAGCACTATGAAGTTAGTTGAATAAGTCATCAATTCTGGAAGAGGATACTTAGTCTTAATGGTGACCTTATTCAGTTGATAGTAATCTATGTACATCCGTAGAGAACCGCCCTTTTTATGCACGAAAAGAACTGAAGCACCCCAAGGTGAGACGCTTGGTCTAATGAAACCCTTATCTAAAAGATCTTTCAGCTATAACTTTTACTCCTTTAGCTTTGAAGGAGCCATACGGTATGGAGGGATGGATATAGGCTGAGTATCTAAAAGAGTGTCTATCCCAAAGTCTATCTCCCTATCAGGAGGTACTTCGGGAAGATCCTCAGGAAAGACTTCTAGGAACTCATTCACAACGGGGATGGACTAAAGAGATGAGGCCTCGGCATGAGAATCCTGAACTCTGACTAGGTGATATATACACCCTTCAGAGATTAACTTTTTGGATTTGAGATATGAAACAAAATGACCCTTAGGAAATACTGAGTTACCCCTAAACTCTAAGACTGGTTCATTAAGAAACTGAAATTTGACTACCCTGGTTCTGCAATCTATGGAGGCATACCTAGCATGAAGCCAATCCATGCCTAGGATGACGTCAAACTCTACCATGTCTAACTCCACCAAATCAGCTATGATAGTGTTATGATAATCGGAGAATGGACAGCCCCTATAGATCCTTTGGGCTAAAATCTACTCTCTGGAGTAGAAACACTGAAAGGCTCACGAAGACATTCCAGATTGACCCCAAACTTCATAGCTACATATGGGGTCACAAAAGATAATATGGCTCCTGGGTGTAATAACGCATAGACATCATAACTAAAGATTTTGAGCATACTCGTAACCACATCTGGTGAGTTCTCCTGTTCCTGTCTGGTGCCCATGGCATACAAGCGGTTTTTGCCCTCGTTTGTCCTTGCTGTAGTACCCCTGCGAGGTGGCTTACCCTGCTATGCTGAAGAGACTGTCTGTGATCTGGTATCTCTTATATTCTACTTCTCCATAGGGCAATCCTTTAATAAGTGGCCCACTTGACCATATCAGAAGCAACCATTTGTGCCCATGAGGCACTCTCTGAAATGAGACCTACCACATTTACCACAAGTAGGATAACAGTTCGCTCCTTGAGCTATGCTACCCTATGACTGGCTGCCCGGGATCCTGCGGGGCTGTGAACTGTGCCCATTCCTGACTCTTGGTGCAGCTGCACTAGCAGATGAAAGTGTTGGTCCAGCTATCTTAGACTGAAAAGATGAGTGACCTCCACCTCCAGTCCCTCTTTTGCCTATCTCCTGGCCTGATGTCTTGGCCCTCTTACTCTTGAAATCATCCTTATCCTACATCTTCTCCTCCTCTACCTGTTGAACATATGTCATCAAATGGGCTACATCCATATCCCTAATCAATATCGCATTCCTGCCCTCTCTCTTACTCATTCAAGAGAGCCCGAACACGAAGAGATCCATCCTAGTGTGCATATCTGCCACCACAGCCAGAGCGTAACGGGACAACTAAGTAAACTTGAGGTTGTACTCCTGAACACTCATATTCTCCTACTTCAGGTTCAGAAACTCCCTTACCTTAGCCTGTCTCATCTCCCTAGGAAAGTACTATCCCAAAACGGCCTCCTTAAACACCGCCCAACTAATAGCTGGCACCCCATCTGGCTTGTTCCCTTTCCACTGATCAAACTAGAGTCTAGAAACCCCTTTAAGCTAGTAGGCAGCCTACTCAACCCGCTCAACATCCCTTATACACATCATCAGAAACACCTTCTTGAGCTCCTCAATGAAGTTCATAGGATCCTCCTTCACATTGGACCCTGAAATTCTGGTAGGTTCATCCTCAGGAACTCCCTAACTCTGGCGGTATCCAACCCATCATTTCTGCCATCTCCCTAGCGACCTCCCTGAGTAGTGAATCCTTGAGCCAAAGTCTGAATGGCTTGGCGAAGCTCAGCATTGGAAATGTTTGCTTGTAGTGGCTACTCTATAGGCACAACTAAACCTCTAGGTTCCTCAGGAATTTGGCCAGGCTGGTTTGAGTTTCTCCTGCTGGACGTCATCTGCCCCTTACTGGTCTATTAGCTCTACATGGAGGCATGACCTGAAAAACACGGCGTGAATGCACGAGTTAGAAGGGACTTCACATAGATACACTCTGAAGCATGGGACAAAGAATGCCAATTCATAATGACACTTCCTAATGCCCCGTAGACTCCTTATTAAAGATGTGGAGTGCTTTACACCCATAATACGGACTCACTAGACATGATTCCACAGACTCCCTAGGACTCCTAACTCTGTGCTCTGATACCAAGTTTGTCACGCCCCGAGACTACACCCTAGATGTGGTCGGCACTCATAAATCATTTCTGGTCCCAAGAAAACCACTTGGCCTGGCTACTTACTCAGCGAAAGACTTAAAAATAGTGGAAAAGTTGTAAATAAGCAACATAAACTACTAATCTCGTCTAAATAATTGAAAAGAGAATTAGCTCAATAGTGAAATCAATTTAAGCGGAACTGATGTAGCTACCACATAGTTTATGGAACCTCTACTAAAATAGTCTGAAAGGACTGCTGGGACAGGCCTAAGGTAGCCAGAACTGAAACAAAGACTAAAATGAAATAACATCAACCAAAGGGACTCGGGCTGAGAAGAGGCCTCACCATTGTCTAGAAGCTATCAGGTTCTCAACGAAGCGGCTGTTGACGAACTCTATCACCTGCATCTGCATCATAAAATGATGTAGGTCCTAAGGATGTCACTACGTGGAATGTACGGTACATAAGATGGCCAAAACAATATCTTAGAATATCATATTACATCTCAAAAGACATAAACATTATCCATAGTGAAATAACAATAATCATAAAGACTTGTATGTTGAAGGTATCATACTGAAAACTGGTAAGCAAAACATAATTTCTTAGCTTGGCGAGTTTCTCTAACCGATAACCATCACTATAAGTTTCGTGGTGACACAACGTCTTTCCCATGCTGCCAGAGTCATCTCGTACTTTGCCGAGGTAGAGGACGAAGAACTAGGGGAGTGGATCTATCCCAAAACTAGGCCATCTTAGTGGCTAATGAGAAAGGTACCATGGTACAATCCTATCCTATGTTGGCTACATAGTTTATGAGTTTGAGTAGTTAATTCTACTCTCACTCCATCAGTGCTCAATACTACTCCCAAAATACTTTATATAGCTCATACTTAAAGAATTATAGATTCTTGAAATTTGATTTCTCGGGAACTTAGCCCAGCTTACAACTTAGCTTTCTTATCTGACTTTTTTAACTTGTCTGAAAACTAATATCAACTCTAGTGATTCAAAATAAGGCTAGATTTTTTGGCTAATATGCAAAAATCAATCTTTAAAATATACTTCTTGAACTAAGCTTAAAAGGTACTCAAACTAGTCATTCTTTTCTTGAAACAGTAACAAGATTTTTAAGAAAACTTAACAATAACAAATCTTGTTCATAAATAAGGATAAACTTGATGACAATGCTTTAATTGAATAATATAGAGACGAAGAATCATAATATTCATCAAGATGTCTATGGAATTTACCATGAAAATTAACATACTTTACAAAGTTTACATGAACTTAGTCTCAACTAATGCTTGAAAGTTCATGGGTGAAAATTAGCTTCTATTTCTATAGATATTATCAAATAATAATTTTTAAGTGGCCTTACATACCTAGGAGAAGAATTCTTGAAGAATTAGAGAGAATCCTTGATTTCTTTACGCTTGAATTTTTCTTGGAAGGGTTTTTGAATGAATGAGTGTGAAAAAATATTTTTGTACCTTAATGCAACTCAAAACATCCAATTTAGGATTATGGGGTGTGGGAAAGGTTGAAATTACCCCTCTCCATTAAAAGCACAAATTGCACCGAATTTACACTAGTACGTGACACGCGCTAGATTTAATTCTCACATTTTCGCAAATTTTCCAGTTTCGTCGAATTTCAAAAAAACCCAAGTGTGGTTTCGCATCCCTAGATCTTGGCGATAGGGGTGTGGAAACCTCACTTTTTTTATTTTCTTGGAAAAATTTAATTTGCATTTTTTCACGTTAAAGTCGAGTTAAGATCATTTTTCAACCCAGTTTTTCGCATTGATCACAAATTTGGTCTCAGATTTGCAATCGTAGCATGGGAAGACACGTTACATGCAACGTCAATTCTAGAGGTATTTTCGTCTTTTCATGGGTGTTACAGACTATTCTCTTATACTATGTTCTAGGACTATTTTTCTTTTATGTATGTATTAACTATGAGGGTGAACATGGTTGCTTGTCTTGGACCCCCACTCTTATCTATGTGGTACAGGTGTTGTTGGACATGTTATATATTATTCTTGAGCTTTGACTCACTTATGATATTCATGCAATTTAAATATAAGTCTCTCTCTCCCCCTTAGTCCCAATTTCCCATTTTTATGTTTCTTACGCTATTTTACATTACTTCCGCGACCAAGGATGTGCAATGATATGCTATGAGGCTTGTTAGGGGTTCCTTCGGGTTCTCCATTCACCGGTCACCTCTAGGCCCTAGGCTTGGGTCGTGACAAAGATGATATCAGAGCATTAGGTTGATAGATCCTCAGCATCCAACACACTGCATCGATTAGAACTATATTCATGGTTGTGTTGTGCACCACAACTATGAGTAGGAGGCTATGAGACATTTTAGGAAATGTTTCCCCTCTTCATGGTCTGTGTCGTGCTATAGAAGCGAGATAAGGCTTTCCCCTTTAACGAATGTTCTTTGCTCTTTTAGTTGATCATACCGCTTCAAGGAGTAAGGAGAAGGAAGGTAATTAGAAGGTTTTTATTTTGATGGATCCGAGTTTCACTATTTCTTCTCTATTTTTTTAGTTGATGGTGGGGCTTCTTGTGTGCCCAAGTGGTTGTGTAGATCTTTGGTGTCTATTCTCTTGGTTGGGTATATTGTTTCTAGAAAGTTCATAGGTGTTGATCTAGGTTTGTATTGCATTAGGTCTTGCTTTGTGGCTTGTTGGAGTTGGTATGTAGATTTTGATGTCATTATAAGGATGGAATAGTTGCATGCATGTTGTGTATCCATGGCTGGTGAGACCCGTATAGCTAGAATCTGACTCCCTAATCAACCCATCTTAAAGGAAGTAGGAGGTTGTCAAGTGGTAGAAAAAGAGGTAGGTCCATTCTTGTCTTAAGGTACAGTTAGTCTCTAAGGGGTTACATTTTTTTCATCTTGTGAGAATTGGAGGTGTTGACCCTAAGTTGTTTTGTTTATAGAATTGTTGTTGGTTGTAGATGAGGCATTGAATGTTCCTTTCCAATATTTTGAAATTGGGATAAAGTCTTTTGGTTTGACTAGTACGCCGATTATCCCTATAAGTCTCATGAGTAAGATTTCTAGTCCTTACCCTAATAGGTTTATGGTGGTTTTGGTAATTATACGATGGTTCGCGCCCTAATGAGGTAGTGCATGTGAGTCAATTGAGGGTAGTACTCCAAAGTTTAAGGAAGGAGGTTGGATGCTAGACAGGAGAAATGGGAATTTCGGTTGTAAGAGGTTGCCTTCATAGGTTGTACGGTGCTGGGTGATTGCATTAAGATAGACCCTAGTAAGATGAAGGTGATTAGCTATTAGACTAGACCTTGACTCCCTTGGGTGTTAGGAGCTTCTTGAGTTTA
>JAABOM020066329.1:0-40336 GCA_011800125.2 Solanum clarkiae | reverse complement strand
GAATATAGGTAAAAATAACATCAAACATAAAAATATTAAAACAACTCAAAAAAAACATAATAAAAGGATTGTCTAATAAAAAACAAAGTATCCATAAAGAAAAGATAAGAAATAGGATAAAAAGGGTCAAACATCGTGGTGCTCAAGCACAGGTATCTGTCTGTTTAGCGGGGTCCTTGGTCACGACCTCTACCTCAGCAATTTGGGTCGCAGTTGTGTGTGAGCTACCCTCTCCTTGTGAATGCTGCTTCTCCTTATCTCTTTGTATGTCCGTCAACATGATCGACTTCTGTACCACTTCCTCTAGTATCGGCACCTCCACTGGGGCTGCTGGATCATCAGGTCTAGGCCTCTTCTTGCTCAACTCTGGGTTATCTATCTCGAGGTGCCTCTTCCCATGAGCATGCAGGCGGTCAGCTAGCCAGTCAAACAACTCATCACCCACCAGTACCATCTTGGGACTGCAATAGTGGCTGCTAACATCTGTAAGAAGTTGGCCTTTAACTTGGCCAACTCCTCAATCACTGCACTCGTTTCAGCAGGACTTGCGCCCTCAAGTCTCCCTTGTACTCTCGCCTCGAAAGCATCTACATGGGCATCCACCACTCTAACTCTTCATCAACCAAATGTCGGGTGAATGCCTTTATCATCTACTTTGAGTCCCTTACGGTCTGGCTGACCTAAGGTCTAACCTGTGCTGCTAAAGCTTGTAGCCTGGACTCTGTTGTACCACCATTCGTAATAGTGCTTGAAAAGTAACAGTAGAGATAATAGAATCAACTTGTAATGTAGATGCTACTGGTGCTGGAGTACTGGAGGATGGCGTGGACTTAATCTCAACGGCTAGTGTAGGCTCTGTAGCTGTTGGAGTAGTACCGGTGGTAGCTGGAGTCGAACCCTGAGTCTTAGGCTCAACTGGGATGGCCGAAAGAGCTGCACGGGGTAGGTCCAAACAACAATCATAATGAAGGGAAATAGACAATACATAGAAAACTCCAATCATAAAAATGCACAAACCTAGGTCATCTCAAGTCAACTACCCATGGTCCCTACAAACCCAAGTTGTGGGTTCTTAGTTACACATGGCTAAGGCAAAACAAACAAAAATACAAATATAATACATGATTGTGAATTTTACCCAAATCAATAAGGATTGAAGACACCACAAGTTACAAACCATAAGCTTGATAGATTGACAATAAGTATAAAGCAAGATTTGCAATCCCCAAAATTGGATTTTTTCAAGAGAAAATGAAAAACCTTTCTAAAACCCAAAAATATTCTTGAGAGATATTCAAAGGCATATTTAGTTCTTAATTTCGAGTATGATCATTCATAAAACCCCAACTTAAAGTGTTTAAAGTGTTACACATTTAACCCTAAAAATTACATAGAAAAGACGGTAGTTGGTACATCTCACAGGTATGAATCGTAGGATGACCTACGTGTCGTAATCTGTAACACCCCACATCTTACAATACTATTACTATGCAAATGAAACATGATATGTTTTGTCCAAATTAGTGCCAATTTTTAAAAGTTCTTGAATCTCCTATTAAAGGGCGATATGTATGTTTAACACTGAAGAGGGTCGAGTGTAAATAAGTTCTAAGTTGAATTGAGGAGATCACGAGCATAAAAAAAGTGAGAGAATTGAGGTGATTATGGGACTTAGTAAGCTAGCAGGTGAGTTGAATTGAGGATATCACCTACTTGCTTAGCTTAAAATTACTAGCTAAATGGAGACGAGGCTCGATCTCGAATTTTTCCAAGTCTAATTATGAATAAAGTCCGTGTTAAGGGTGTAACTTGAGCCCATGTTTTAGCATCATAAATGGACTTTATTTTCAGCCAATGAAGCATATTAAAAGGGCCCAAGTACATCATAACCCACTTAACCATTTGAGCCCAAACCAAGTGAAGAGAAATTTGGAAAATGGGAAGCCAAGGCCCATAAACTTTGAGACCCAATTAGGCCTAAGTGAAAGGGACAAGATACTGCATCACAACCTTAATAATATAAGGATTAAACCACACAAGAAAGTCGAACAAAATCCCCTTTAAAAAGGCTTTCAAATAGCACCTTTAAGTCATTCTTAGACTTGGAAAATTTCGGCTTTCACAAACTTTCTCTCTACACTTTCTTAACCTACCAAAGCAGCCACAAGGGGACTTTTTGGGTTCTTGGAGAAGCCCTATACTTTTAAGATAGTGGTAAGTAATTTTACACATGTGTTAGTATGGTGTTCTTATGAGAAACAAGAGACTATGTTGGTTATGCTTGTGCTGAAATTTTGGACAGCATGTGTCCTAAGGATTGTTATGCGTTTTTCTTGTTGTTCAAGAGGATTTTATCTTCTTGGTTTGCTGTATTATGAAGTAATGCTTATATCTTTAACAAAGCTTTGTTTTTTTATGATGAAACCTGGCTGCTGCACCACTTTTATAGTCTGCTAAAAAAGAGCTGTTGTACAATGTCATAATTGTGCTCTTAAAAGAAACTTGTGGGATGATAATTGGAAATTGTTGTTTCATGACCTTCACCTAATTTAAGACTATTTCTGGACTATTGTAACACTTGTTTTATGTGTAAAAATGTTAGATACAGTTTGGTTAAAGTTGGAATAGGTTTGGGATTGTCGACGTCGTAGGTCAACCTACGACTCATACCTGAGCCTCGTAGCTGTGATCAAAATGTTATTTTCTTAGGCACTTTTGTACTACAAGAACATTGTATGACTTGTAGGTCACCCTACATGTCATACCCGTGTCTTGTACCTGCAAACCTACAGCTAGTTCAATGCACTCTGCTTGTGTTTTCCTTTATTGATTTTATTATTCTTGGTTAGTTCTCTTATGTGAGTCATTTTTTTATCAAATATTATGGTGCTCACAATTTGTTTTGGGGATTGAATTTTCAGGTTATATGGCTCCTAAGGCTAGAAAAGAAGTTGCTAGACCTTTGGAATGACGATTGAGGGATAACCCATCCGACAATGAGCAATATGAGGAATCTGTGGAAGTCTGCAGAGTCTGGATAGACCCCGAGGAAAATGTGCCTCAGACTTGATCCCTCACTACCCTAGTACATATGGAAGACACTAGTCCCTCCCAGTTTGAAGAGGAGGGTAGTGAAGAAGGATCGGATGATGATCTCTCACTTTTTGAGTTATACTCTATTGAGGCCTCACAAACCCAACCTGAGGAGACTGCACCCTAACACCCAGCTGATCCTGCTTATATTGTCATGTCCATAGACCCCCAAAATATGAGATGATGCATACCAGGAATGAAGGAGATTTATGGTAAGGGGTGGAACTAAAAGGCCAAGGGAAACCATTATGATAATTTCATGAGGATTCGAGGCTCAAGGACTTGGGACTGAGAAGTGTACTAAACTTGGAGGCTGAGATTGATCGCCATGGGCTAGGGTTGCTTTCTCAAAGGTTGGGCAAGTAAGCGCCCATATTTCGTTTGAGAATTCTATGCATCCTTTTATGCTACTATTTGCAGGGACCTCTCCATAAATAAGAAGGTAGTTGAGAAACCACAGTTACGTGAGGTCCTATTTAGGGATGAGACTGTTGAAATTTTAGAAGAAACTATCAGAAGGGTTTAGTTTTGGCCAAACTATAGAGCACCCCATTCCACCGCTGAATATGATAATCAGATTGTAAAGATGAGGAAAATGGTGAATGAAAAGGATGTTGGGTTGAAAACAGAGCTCCTCAGGTGGATAGCAAGCTAGATTTGTGAGGTGGATGCTAAGCCTACGTGGGTCACTAACCACGCCGATCCTATTGTCAAGTCCCACCTTTCCTTCCGGGCAAAATTTTGGTGGTCCATTATCCATTGGTGAATCAGACCCATATTTACAGATAATATGATCACATTGGAGAGAGTTGTACTATTAGCTAGTATTTTGGTTGGCTACAAGATTGACTGGGCTCGCGTTATGGCAGAGCAGATCCACAAATTAGCGATTTATACCCAGACTGCATTGCCTTTTCCCATCATGATATATAGATTATGCAATGTAGCTAGGGTTCATGTTTCTCTCCACTTAGATCCATATGTAGAGGCCTTTCACACCATATATCCCAGCCTGATCAAGGAAGATGAGAACTCGATGGCCCTACAGAGAGAAACTTCTCCTCCCATTCTAGAGCCATTTCCCATTAAGCCACAAACTTAGGAGCAGACCCCAGTCACCACCACTGCTACTTCAGCTATCTCAGAGCTACCTCCAGCCGTTGAGACTGAGGCGATACCATCCTCTAACACACCTGCACTAGCACCTTCTACTATACTGGTTGATTTTGCAGACTTTTCTTTTATATTTTCTCTTGCTTTTAAGGCATTGGTGAGTAGGGTAGCGACGATAGAGTTCCAGTTGTAGAGGTGGCGGGCTGGTTTAGACCATAGGTACGTCCGTCGGTTAAGGACTCAGAGGAGAGGGCCAAGGCATACACTTGTGAGTTGATAGATGAGAGAGTTAGAGAGTAGTGGATGCCAGAGTAGATGCCTTCGAGGATCAGGTCCAGATAAGGCTCAAGGATGCCCAGCCTACTGATATAATTACAATGACAGAGGAGTTGTCCAAGTTCAAGGTTGACTTTTTAAGCACTTTAGCGGCCCTAATAGCAGTCCTGAAGGTGGCACCGACGGGTGATGATATATTTGATTGGTTCGCTGACCGCTCATATGTCCAGGAGAAGAGGCCCCTCGAGAGCGATCACCTAGAGGTGAGACAAGAGGCCCAGGACTGATGATAAGGCAATAACACTAGAGGAGCAGATACCGGAGGAGGTGGTGTAGGAGTCCCTAGCTCTGGCAGCATTGACTAGGAACCGGGAGTAGCGGTTAGCAGAGGGAGAGAGTACCTCACAGGCAGCTGCAGCCGGGACCACCGAGGAGGAGATTGGACCATAGGATCCCAGGACCCCAGGATCAGATGGATGTCGATGCTTGAGCACTATGTGTTTGATATTTTTAACCCCCATCCTTATATGCTTCTTATGGATACTTCGTTTTTTGTATTAGACAATATTTTCTTTATGTTGGTTTTTGAATACTTTTAAATATTGTGTTTTAAATGATGTTTTTAACTATATTTGGGATGTTTTGTTTTAACTTTTGGTTTTTGATATATGTGTGTGTGTGTGTGCGCGCACGCGTTTGTGCATGTACTTTGGGGACAAAGTATCTTATTTTGGTGGGGTATGGGAAGTTATGGATTAGGGTGAAGTCTAAGTAACCTCAAGTCCATAACTTCCCCATATTTTTGATCCCAAGGTTTTCTTGCCTTTTTTCTTTTTCCTTGTGGATGTTTTTAATTTCTGTTGAACCGTCATGTTTAGGTAGTGTAGATAATTTAGAGATATATCATAGTTACTATCTTTTGGGCTTATATACAATCTCAAAATGCTTTTTGAATGTTTTGAAAATTCGGTGCCCTAAATTTTTTTTTTGAGATTGTTGGTTATTTTTACAATCAAGCATGTGATTATCTGTCAATGTTTTTTCTGATAAGGAGAAGACAAGTTGATGCTTAAAGCATGACTTGTGAGTCTATACTTGATTGTGTATGTGATAGCATGTGTGTGTGAGCATATTTTGCCCCACTCATGTATTATGTATGGACTCAAATCTTGCCTTATTACTCTAAGATTTGACTGGTGATGTAGTTGGATTGGAAAAGGATCTTAGGCCATTGTTCTTTTAGTAAGTCCATTTTTTCCTAAGTGACCTACCAAATGTGATAGCTGATCCCTTGTTCCAATTATTTGAGCTTCTCGTGTACCGGTTATTTCTTGACACCTAGGTAGCTTAGCCTTATTTTATAATATACCTTGATATTGACCCTAGTATATCCTCGAACATATGAGCCTTGATTGAGGCTAAAATACTAAGCTGAGGGTGGCTACAAATAGCGGCCTTGGTTTGGGGAATAGATATTGTGTGCTTCACTTCAGACTAAAAGCCTAAGTTGAGGGTGGCCTTTATTTTAGTAAAGTAATGAAAATGAGGTGGTTAGTTGGTAAAGAAAGAATGAAATGAAAAAATCGTGTGCCGAGTGAGAAAAAGAAAAGAAAAGTTGCCTTGGATTGAAGAGAATAGCAAAAAAAGAGTTCAAAAATAAGGCACAATTGAAAAAGAGAAAAAAAGCACCCGGAAAAAGTTCGGAAAAGAAGAATAAGGGCAGATTTAGTGAAAATGGTTGAGATATGGAGGTAAGAATGTTGATAAACATGGTTCAAGGATAGCTTTTAGTCACTACTTTCCTAAAATGCCATACCAAAGCCCCGTGAGCCTTTGTTACAAGCCATTAAATCCTAAAGTGATCTGAATTCACTTTCTTATCAGTTTCGAGTTGAATATAATGGCAAGCCTATGGTGTTAGTAATTTTTCATCAATTTCATTTGTGAGAATGAGAATTCTTGCACAGTCCTTGAATTTTTAAATGCACTTTGAGTGAGAAAGATGGACTTCTTTTCTGTGAGGGAATTTGCACTACATGATTGGCATATGACTAACTCAGTAATTGTGGATTGCTGATACTCCTTAACTTGTCATAGTGGATTGCCAGATACATCATGGCGCTTTGGTTTGCTTAGTAGCTTTACAATCAAGGTTTCAAAATGAGAGCTGGGTAACCAAATGGGAGTTAAATGATGTATATAAGCCATTAGAGTAGCTACTATGTGTTTTCTCATTGTCTGCTTAGATTGACTCATCGCTTGAGGACAAGCAATAGTTCTAAGTTGAGGGTGTTGATGTGCTATCAAAATACAACATATTTGGTGCCTAAAACAAGGTATTTTGTGAGTTCTTAATGCTACTTTATATGTTTTTATGTGTTTTTATGTTGTTATTGCAAAAAAGATTGGTTGGCATGATTTTGGGAGAAAATTGCAGATTTTCACTGAAGTGCAAGACATACAAATGATTCTATGAATCGCATCCCAAGATACTAGTCGTAGGATAATCTCATAGCAAGAAATAGTGAGCAAAATCAGAAATTTTTCAAGTGGAGGTAAGCCATACGAGGACACTCTACTAGTCATAGGCCTCACTACGACTAGTATAAGTGGGTCTGTAGCAAGAAACAGAAAGTTAAAAGTTTGGACCAAGAACTGAAGGGTTAGAATAAGAGAGGAGCATACCGTTTGAAATCTCAATTCAATGACTCGTAACAGTGGGTCGTAACAGTCAAGTCCCAAAGGTCAAGTGTTGACTATGAGAACCCGATTACAACTCGTAGGTCAACCTACAAGTCGTATCTGTGTGATGTACCTACTGCCAACTGTATTTTATTTTAAATTTTTACGGTTAAATTATAAATAGTATAAATACTTAATGATATGGTTTTAGAAGGGGATTTGAGACATTGAATTTTTGGTTAAACACTTTGAATATTCTTTATTGAATATCCTAAGGTTTTTTTTTATGGTTTAGTTAAGACTCTTATTTTTAATTGGAAGACCCACTTTTGGGGATTAAAAACATCACATTGTACTAATTCTCCATTGATCTAAGCTTGTGGTTTGCAACTTGTGGTGTTATTGTTCTTCATTATTTTGGGTAAACTCTCAGCTATGTCTTCTATGTTCATTGTTGTTGATTTTGCCTTAGCCATGAGTAGCTGAGCACCCACAAGTTGGGGTTGTGGGAACCATGAGTTTTTGACTTGAAATAACCTAGATTTTGTACATTTCTTTGATTGGGATTTTGCAAATATTATTTATTTCCCTTCATTTTGATTGATGTTTAGTGGTGGAAAACACTAAACCTCGTCTACTATCACGATCCCGACCAAGGTAGTGACAAATAGGAAAAGGGAAGTAGACGACATGATTCCATTAATGTGTTCTCATCTAATTAAAAAAAATCTGACTAAGGGGAGCTTGAGTGGGACAATAGGTAACGGTTAGTTGGCACACCATGGTTGCTGATCAAGCGCCATGATGAAATTCGACCTTCACCACCACAAGAGGACTGGAAGAGCTTACGTTACTGTCCTGCATGCGAATTCCTAATTAGAGTTATCTTGTCTAGGGTAATTGAGTCAACGAATCATCGGGAACATAATTCTCAAGTTGTCCCTAAATTTGAGTGTCTTCCCGTATAATTGCCATACTATTTATTTTTAATTTTATTTTTGTTCCTAAATCACAAACCCCTTCCTCCCGTTTAGAGATTTTAGTAATCGGTGATTGAAATGATTAATACTGAATCCATATAGTAAAGTGCCCTATTCCCTGAGGATTCGACCCTAACCTATGGTTAGGTTTATTGTTGAATGCAACCGCTTTGTTATTGGAGCATGAACTTCATCAAGTACGTGGAATGTATTAAGTTTACGGGGTGCAATGCAACAAAGAACATAAGTTATAATTAAGCAATATATGTAATCATAATAAATAGATAAAGTTCAATATGTCATGAATATTCAATGCCTCAGTAAAAATGTGAATGAAGAATCATCAAGTCATATAATGTATCATGCACAGATGGGAAGGGACCATAACTGACATATAAGACCAAGCGAGTTACGACTTGGAATCCCAATGTTCACTCTACACTGGACTAGGAGTTGTCTATTTTTCCATAGTATACCAAACACTCACCTTACAGGAGCTCCCTCATTTCAGAAAGTGCTTCAAAACAACTTACAAAAACACCACCCCGTTTGTTAACTAATAATAACAACCTTACATAAACACCATCGATTTTGATATTTAACTAACATTTGTTATATGGGAACACCAATTTCGGTATTTAACTAACATGTGTCATACAAGAACACAACCCTTTCTGGTCAATTATGTAACATGATCTATATGAATGTATTAGGTAATTCACAAACATATGGTGGCAACATAATTATGAAACAACGGTTATCTGCTAAGGCCCTCTCAATGCTAGGTCACAATCCCAAGAAATATTCAAATTATACTTATAGATGCATTATGAAAAGCATCATAAAATCATAATAATAAGGCTCTTCAAAACCAAAACATCATATTATCATAACAAGGCTTCATAACTTTCCTAGTTTTTCACAATATTCTCATATCTCATAGCATGCATAATAGCCCTTAAACTCATGTCATTCAACATTTCGTATAACTTGCCATAAAGCTTTCATCAACACAGAAGCTTGGCATAAATATTTAATAAAATCACTGTGGGTACATGCACGTTGGTTTAAAACAATGCAACTCAAATGTAAATGTATTGAAAAATGTAAAATGGAACTACTTGAATATCATTCAAAATAACCTACCATATAACATAACAAGACTTAGCTAGGGTATTGTCGACCCTTATAAAATACATAAGTTTCACATGACTTTTAAATGCATAATCATATACATAAATAAAATACCATACATCTCTTTATAATGTTATCATATAAAAAAGTTTAGCAAAATCATCCATAAATATCCATAAATCTCATGTACTTGAAAATGGAGAATGGTTGGACTTGTGGAAGAAAGGTCTCCATAATTAAACCGACATACCTTAGTTGTTTGTAGATGCAAAATCTTTTTGGAAAATAGAAAAACTCCAAAACCCTAGTTGGCACTCTTTGCTTGAATATCTTAAGGCGCTTGAGAGAGTTTGGGAGAGATTAGACTTAGGATAGTTTGAGAATAGGTAAAAGAGTGAATTCAGGTCAAAGAGGGCTGATAAAGGATCTTTTGGAGGTTTAAATTACATAGTATAGCATTAGGGAAACTGGATATGTTGGATTTACCTTTTTTAAAATACTGCCGGACAGGTCCATGAGACCCTTTTTATGGGACGTGGTCCATTCACGGACTGTAGGAGAGGAGTTTCATCTGATAACATTTTGGACCCTCAAAAACCTTCTTTAGATCTCAACCTACCCCATGACATATGACTCATAAGTTAGTCTATGGGCCATCTGTTAAGTCGTACATTGAATCCCTGAAAATCCCAAATTTCATCAAGTTGACCATCAATCCATGAAGAGGATTTAGGCTCATGGAAAAACTTATGGCTCATAGAAACCATCGTGGAAACCACTGATACTTAGAAAATTTTCAGAACTCATTTCTTAGGCACTTTTACACCCTCAAATATGTGGGGCCCTATAATTTACTTTGCATGCATCATAATAATATAAATGACCTATGTGGATCCATTAGCCTAGCCTATAAGACTTCTATGGTGGCACATAGTTTATGTGACAATAGGTTGCTTCTATGGTTTTTTTGTCGAACCCCACCATGATTTCACGTATTGTGCTAAGTCGTCCCATGGAATCTTTAAACTTCAATCTAAAATCATAAGTAGCAATCATAGGAGTAGGTAAAACTTAGGAACGACCAAGTGAGAATTGTCCTTTCTTTTTAGGGACCTTTCCTAAATATCTTTTAGGACAATTAACATCATCACTCATACCTTTGATAGACTTAACTTTCAATCTCTTCATTAGTGCCCTAATCATAATCATAAATAATAGGAAACTTTACTTGAAAACTAGATGGACTTAGTTTTATTATGGAACAATCATAAATCACATAAGTCAGAAGGAAATCTCTCTTATAAAGGAACATAAAAAATGCCCAACCTTTATCCCGTCGAAAACCATAATGGAATCATCATCATTTGTCAAATATGCGCATACACATAGCAAAATAGTAACTAAACTTCATAAGTGTCATTTGATAAAATAAATATCATGAAATCATCATAATCATGCATATTAACTTGAGAAACTTAAAGAAAAAGTAAAGTACTTAATAAGGAAATTTATAGGTTAATGGACACCTATAAATCAACTCACATACCTTGAGGTAACTTGAGAGAAACAAATTTTTAGATTGAGGAAGAATTTCAAAGCCTTAGTTCATGGCTTGCCTTGCCTTGAGAGCCTCTTTCTAGCCTTAGAATTTTGTAGAGTAAAGGATGAGGGATGAATGAAGAGATTAGTGCCTAGCGACTGATAGAGTGCCCCTTTTCCATCCCCAAAATTACATAGTTTGGGAATGTAAAGGACGAAAATAACAAAATTGACCCTCATTAAAACCACCATGATCGACCTTCGAAACCCTAATTATAATGAACCATGGTTTAGGAGCCCTTGAATAGTGACCTGGAGTCTGGTTTATAAAACCACGACCCATAAGATGACATACGACCCATAGGTTCAACTCTTAAACATAGAACTTTTGGAAGGGAAAAAGTTTCCAAGTGCGGGGTAACTCATGGACTAGGCGACAGCCCGTAGATGGTTTTATGAGTAGGATCCCAGACATGAAAGAAGTTTAGAGATTTTTAGAAAGGTAGTATAGAGTTATCAGACGGCCGATGGAATATGTTATGACCTTTATTGACCATTTGTGTGTAGGGCCAAGGAAGTAAGGAAATATGGTTAAGTGTGAAAGGATATTACAAATGCAACCAATACCTTTATGATGTTTCGTGGATCATACTATTGTTCATGGTTTTTAATTTAGCAATAGTCAGTTTTTAGGATTTTCATATGTGTCATCAGGCGAAGGGACTTACGACCCATGAATTAACTTATGACCCATAATCGAGGTCTCGTAGGTTAGCTATGGCAGTTTTTATCAAGGATAATTTGGTCATTTCTCGTAAATGTTTCTATACTACATCATTTTTGTGATAGGAAAGGGGATCTAAATTAGTCTTCAATCCCTAGATACACCCCCATTCTCTCATTCCATTAATTCCAAAAACTCTAAGGCAAGCTCTCTCAAGAACAAGGCTAGGGTTTCCAAGCTTTCTTCCCCAAAAGTTTCAATTCCTTTTCTCCATAGTTCTCCAGTTATGTGAGTTGAATTATGGGTGTTCTTTCACCCATAAATTTCCCTATTACATATCTTTACCTTTTCTTTAAGTTTCTCAATTTAAAGTGCATGCGAATAATGATTTCATGGTGTTTATGAATTATATGATTCTCATGAAGTTAAACAGTTATTTTACCGAGTAAATAAATTCATATTTTGAGTATGATGTTGATTTCATGATGAGTTTCGATATGATCAAGGTTGGGTGATTTCGATGTTCCTTATTAAAAAAATTTCTTAATACTTTTGTGATTTATGATTGTTCCATGCATAAACTAGGTCCACTTTTTTTCAATAAAAGTTTTCCATAAAGTATGACTATGATTAGGGAATTTATGAAGATCTTCAAAGCTAAGTTTACCAAAAATATATGTATGATGATCTTTGCCCTAAAATATGTTTAAGAATAATACTTAAGTTCGAGGTACTCCTATGATTGTTATTTGTGATTCTAAGAGTATGTTTTAAAGATTCTATGGGATGAATTAGCACTGAGAGGACTAGAGATTGGTACTCATTCCGTTAGTTGAGGCATGATCCCTTGAAGCTAAATCTCAATGTCCCTAACTATGTACCACAATAGGAGTCTTATAAGCTAGACTAGTAGATCCACGTAAGCTCAAATGTTATGAAAGATGCAATTGTAAAAGTTACTATGTTTTAAACATCTACCTTTGCAAGTAGATTCTCCTTTTCCCAATGAAGGAGTGTATTGGCCTTTTTCCAATGAAAGGAATTCATTGGATTCCATATAGTAGCTCATAGTCTAACTGTCGGTTATGGTCCATTGCCACAAGTTTTTATGATCATATGATATGTCTTTACTTTATGTGTTTTCTTATGCATTCTCTCGTATTGACCTGAGCCATATTTCTTGTGTATGTTTAAGCTTATTTCTTGACTCTTTAATCTTATATACACCCGTATTTTATGTTTAATTATGATGGCATTAAAATTTCATCTGCTCATTCCATCTCACATTTTTAGTATATTTAAACGTACTAATGAATATCTGCCTACATGATTTAACCATGTAGGGACAGGTACTCCTCCGTCGGTTCGCGGTTAGTAGTTGGTGTTCAAGTGTAGCTTATTATTGGTGAGCCATTAGTTAAGGTCTCTACACATTTTCCACTATGGTAGGTACTTTTGTTGTAGACAATGTATTTATGGCCTTTCACAGGTTTTTACTTTCCATGTTGGCTATTATGTATTTTTTTTCTATTTGATGAAAATTGACCATACCAATTTTGTTTGTTAGATATTATGGTATGCTTCTAGACAAAATGATATGATATATCTTTATAATTTTTTAATGTTGATTCATTTCATAAAATGGCCCATACCTCTTCCTTTTATGTTTTCCACAAAAAGTTCCAATTTAATTCCTATGAATGCTTAAGATACTTAGATGGCTTGGGTGAGGTTCCTTCGGGTATCTTCTTCACCTTTGATGACTGGGCCCTAGGTCAAATTATTATAAAGTTTGTAATAGAGAATGAGGTTTTAAAATATTCCTTAGATGTCTATGCATACCCTGTAGCTTAGAGTCTCATTGAAGGTTGTGAAGCATGCCACTATCTTGTGTGAGAGTCTGTGAGATAGTTTAGAAAAATCTTCCCTTCTTTCTTATTCATGACATGCTTTTGAGATAAATGAGGTTTTCCACTATCTAATGATGATGTTTTCTTGTTTCTAGATCATGCTAACACAAAGACTTCCCCATCAATGAGGCACTCCTTGTCACAACCAAAGCCTAGGGTCTAGACGTGACTGGCGAATGGGGAACCCGAAGGAATCCCAAACAAGCCTCTTAGTATATCGTTACACATCCTTGGTTGCGAAAGCAATGTAAAACAACACAAGAAACTTAACAAGGGGAATTGGTACTAAGGGAGAGAGTTTAATACTTAAGTAACTTGTAAAAGTTTTGAAAACAAGTACAAGGGACTAAGGGGAAAGGTTGCATAACATCATAATCAAGAGACAAAAGATTCAAGGCTCATAACATAGATATGTAACACATCCAACAACACCTCTACTACATAAATAGGAGCGGGGCCCAAGACAAAGCAACCTAGCTCACCCTCATAGTCAAAATAGAACATAAAGAAGAGTGTCTCAATGCATAGTAAGATAAACATAGACTAGGATCCCCGAAGTAGAGAACTCACCAACTAGCTTGAGTAGCACCGAACTAGCCACCTGGAGGAGGAGTATGATCAACTTGGGCTCCGGATCCTATATGGTGACATCATGTAGGCAAGAGTATGTGTTAGTACATTTGAATGTACTAAGTATTTAGGATCTGATGCAACAAGAATTAGGCATTATAACCAAAATGCGTACCAATAAGCAATAGACATAATATAATAAAATGGAATGTATGACCATTGCATAAGTAAAATATGCTTAAGTAACTCATGCTCATATAGGATATCATATATGTACAAGAGACCAAGCTAGATTTTTTCAAGGTACAAACCCCTTGGTGGTTGATGATTATTTCACCCATCACTCTGGTGGTGTAGTACAAACCCCTCACATGGCTGATGATAATCACACCTTATCACCACAGTGGCGAAGTACAAACTCCTCATATGGTTGATGAGTACAAACCCCCACTCCGTTACCTGAGCTCTTGTCCCCCTTGATTGGGTATGCTCTAATGCAACACTTTATATAGAGTATATTATATAGATAAGCTTATTTCATCATCATATAGCCGATCATATCATATCTCATGCTTTGGACCTTCAACTCCTTGACAAACCACATCCAGATATTTTATCAAACACTTTGAGAGTGTGTAATGCTAGTATAATATCATGAAATATAGAGATGAAATCATGCAAGAAAATCCATTGTAAAATCATCAATCAACACCTTGCAACACCCTCAAGCATCATACATCAAAACCCCTCATTAATACTTACAATAGGTCCAAGATTTATAGCTCAAAACATAGCAAACCAATCACAATTTCACATAGCTTTAACATAGTATGCAGTGAATTTCATAATGAGCAAGACCCATTTGTAAATCAACTTTAAATCATGCAATTTGAGTAAAAAGAGACTTGGGTATCGTGGGTGAAAAAAACCCATGAAAGAAACCCACATACCTTAGCTTGGAGATGAACTTGGTGAAGATTGAAAATGAAAACTTGAAGCTTGATTGAAATCCTTGATGAAATGCTTAAGATTGGTCTTGATCTTTGGGACTTGAATTTATGGTGAAATATGAGTCCAAGTGTTTGAGTGAGCATTGGGGAAAGCTAAGATGATATGAGGGTGAAATAAGGCAAATTATAGGTATTTTCAAGTATAGAACGCTTAGGCCCAAGACTTGTATGTATTGGACTGAAATAAAAGAAACAGGACCAAAATAACACTGCTCCGCGCCATGGAAGTGATGTGGATTACTCACTGGAATTTGTATTTCTACACAAATGAGTTCTACGAAAACGAACATAAATCCTTCATCTGAACTCTGAATGAGGTGAAACTAAGTACATTGGAAAGCTAATTCAAAGATCTTTAATTTGGTAGGTCATGGGTCACCAAGTTCTTTGTGTTTTAAGGGATATATTCCTTTAAATTTTACCCTCCTAAATCACGTTTTTGCAATTTTTGGAATATGATACGGTTGCTCTAAAATTCAGCTTAGATCTATTTCCCACTTAATTTTGCCTCATGAACAAGAATATAAAGTTGAAATTTTGAAATAATGAATGAATTTTTAGATATATGGAAATTATGATTTCGGGAACTTCAGAGGCATATTTTCGGGTCGTTTCACTCCTAATGACCAAGTCCCTTCACTCCAGCAGAACAAAGAAGTGTCTTACATGGTGTTTGGAGCCACATTTACCTTATAAACACAAGAGCTAGACAACCAAGCCTATAGGGAGGTATCCGTTCCTCCTTAGGTGTCCATTCGGGCCACGAGAGTACGTAACTCTATGCAGTTGAACCCGTCAGAATTTCATGGTTCGAAAATGGATGAGGATCCAATTGCGTTTATTAAGGAATTTTATCAAGTTATGGAAGTAATGGGAATTCCATCTGAAGAGAAGCTGAGTTGGTTCCTACCAACTTAAAAGAGTTGCTAAGATTTGGTTCGAGTAACAGGCCGATGAGAGAGACTAAGGAGCTAGTCTTATTGGTTAGGAGGAATTTAGGGAGGGAAAGGTCTAGGAGTTCATCAACTTGAAGCAAGCTTGAACGAGCGTGAGGGAGTATGGTCTCAAATTTACTTAATTGTCAAAGTATGCTCCATTCATTGTCGTGGATCTGAGAGCTAACATGACCAAATTTATTGTGGATGTTTCGGAGTTGGTCTCTAAGAAGTGAAAGATAGCCTTTTTGGTCAAGGAATTATATGTTTCCTTCTTGATGATGTATAAAGAGCAGATTGAGGAAGAGAAGATTCATGAAAGAGCGAGGGAGACTAAGAAGGCTCGTGTAGATGATGGGAACTACTCTCACTATAATGGGTCAGTAGTCACAAGTTCCAAAGTGGCCAAAGGCAAAGTCTACAAGGATCCACCAATATTCCTTCTCCCCGGAAGGCAAAAGGGGTGGCCTCCAAGCTCCAAAGTCCTAATTGCCCTAAGTGTGAGAGGCTTCACAAAGGAGTGTGCTTAGATAGGTCAAATGCTTGCTTCACTTATGGAAAGCTTAGTCACCATGCTAAGGATTGTAGGAGCAGAGGTACAAGGCCTCAAGGCCAAAGAGGTCTAATTCAGGGTGCCCGACCCATAGTCGAGGTCCCGTAGGTCAACTACGACAATTTTTATAAGGGATAATTTAGTCATTTACCATAATTCTATTTCTATACTACATCATTTTAGGGACAGGAAAGGGGACCTATATTAGTCCTTAGAAAACACCCCTCATTCTCTCTTTCCTTTAATTTGAAACTTTCTATGGCAAGGGCTCTTAAGAAAAGGCTAGGGTTTCCAAGCTTTCTTCCCCAAATGCTTTAATTCCATTTCTCCATAGTTCTCTAGGTATGTGAGTTGATTTATGGGTCCCCTTTCACCCATAAAGTTTCCTATTTTGTATTTTTACCTTTTCTTTAAGTTCCTCAATTTAAAGTGCACGCTTATGCTGATTCCATGGTCTTTGTGTTATTATATGACACTCATGAAGTTTACTGGCTATTTTGGTAAGTAAATATATCCACATTTGAAGTATGATGTTGATTCCATGATGAGTTCCAATATGATCAAAGTTGGGTGATTTTGATGTTTCTTTTTAATGAAATTTCCTAAGACTTATGTGATTTATGATTATTCCATGCATAAACTAAGCCCACCTTGTTTTCAATGAAAGTTTCCTGTAAATTATAAGTATGATTAGAGCATTTTTGAAGAGCTTCAAAGATAAGTTTACCAAAGATATATGTATGATGATCATTTCCCTAAAAGATGTTTAAGAAAGATTCTTAAATTGAAGGTTCTCCTATGATTGGTACTTATGATTTTAAGAGTGTGTTTTAAAGATTTCGTGGGATGACTTAGCACCGAGAGGACTAGATATTGAAGTTGATTCCATTATTTGAGGGATGATTTCTTGAAGCTAAATCTCAATGTCCCTAACTATGTGCCACCATAGAATCCTTATAGGCTAGGCTAGTGGATCCAAGTAGGCCCAAATTTTATAAAAGGTGCAATTGCAAAGTTGCTATGTTTTGCACATCTACCTTGGAACATAGATTCCTCTTTTTCCTAATGGAAAGAGTTCATTGGATTCCATGTAGTAGCTCACATGGTCTTACTGTCAGATATTATCCATTCCCACAATTTTTTATGATCTTATGATATGTATATACTCTATGTGTTTTCTTTTGCATTGTTCATATTGACCCCGAGCCATTTTCCTTGTGCATGTTTATGCTTAATTTTTGACTCTTTAATCTTATATATAACCACATGTTATGTTTATTTATGATGGCATCACAATTTCATCAGTGCATTGCATCTCAAATACTTGGTACATTCAAACGTACTAACACATATTTTTCTGCATGGTTTAACCATGTAGGGACAGTTAATCCTCTACTGACTCATGGCTAGTAGTTGGCGTTTAAGTCTAGCTTATTATTGTGGTGATTGCTTCGTTAGTAAAGCCTATTTGTGTAGTGTTTTCTAAGATTTGGCTGAGTACGGGCTCATGGAAAGGTTGTACAGACTGTGAGAACTTGTACGGACCGCAAGACCTTCTCATGGACCCTTGACAAAAAATTTTATTCCACTTCGTTAATGGTATTTTTTTTCAATCATGGCCACTCCTAAAGGACTTTTATGACTTCCTATACTATCCTAAGACCTCCAAATGACCTAAACTCTATTTAGATTATTTCACACTTCGATTATTTCAACTCTATCTTAAAAACTCCCTAAGGTGAACATTAAAGAAATGTCTTGAATCTTAAGGAAATGGGTCTTCTTCATCAAATTTCTTCCTATTTTTCTTGATTAGCCAAGGCATGTGGCATTGATTTTTGGTCTCTTTCAACCAAGAAGACCCAAACTCTTTTACTCTCTAGTTCATGGAATTTTAGCTTACTTTAAATATGAGTTTTTAATATTATTGTTTAGTAAATTCAATTGATGTATGGGATATGTTTTATTGTTGATTTTAAAGTGATTTGAGCCCTAATATAATAAAATGCATTGAAGTTATGAAGTTATGAAAGTGCATGTCCCCTTTAAAGCTTGATTTGTGCATGGGTCATCTATATTATGACTTAAATGTGAATTTTACTTATGTATCCACTTGGATTTCATAATGTCTTATTGGTTAATGTTTGAATCTCTATTACCCATGCTAATCTCATCTCATTCATAGCATATGTATGCATGAAATATTTTTCATGAATCTTAACAAGTGGTTCAGGACCCAATTACGTTTGTCTATAATTTTGATAAGATTATATTTATGATAAGAATGTGATCACATAAATGTCTATGATTAAGGCTTATTGAGTAATTATGGGTATTTTACACCAATATGTTTAGGGAGCATCAATTGAGGATTCAGGCGGGATGGGGTATCCCCATGGGTCCATACTTATCTCTCAAGAAGTTTCTCCAAAGGAGCTATTCCTATGCATGAAAAGTGTTACATGTAGAATGTTTTGGATTTTTAGCCTAAGTATGCATGATTATGAAGAATGTGACTTCGCCTTTAAGCCTAAGTATGCATGTAAATGATTTGAATGTCTTATGTCTTTTTTATAGTGGGATGATGACCTAGCACTGATGGGATTGGAGGCAGGGTGGGCTATCCCTAAGGGTCCATACTCCTTTCTCTTGAACTATGTTCCTAACATAGCTATGTTTATGCCCCTTTTAGGAGAGAAGAAGAAGAATGTTAAGGATCTACATTTGGCAAGTAGGTCACCTCTTTATACGTTGTGGGGAAGACGACCGAGATCTAAGTTACAGTTCACTTGGTCTTATGTTGATTACGGACCCATCATCATAATATTTGAAGTATTTTTTCATTCATGCATCATGCATCTCATGGCATATTGATATAAACTATTCACTTGTTATATGTTTCTTTCTATAGATGTGACTTTGTCATCTAATATTGAAATGCAAGTTTAATGTGTTCATTTGCATTGCATGTCTACATAGTTAGTACGTTCAAACATACTAACACATACTTTTTGATACATGATCTAACCATGTAGGGATCAGAGATTACCTTCACCGACCGTACGATGGCTAGATTAGATCTTGAGATACTTGTTATAGTGTGTCCTATCCTTCAAGGATAAACTACCATTCCTCTGCCTATGACTTTTTTGTTATATTATTTACTTTGATGGCAAGCCTGGGACATGTCTTAGCCCCCATCCTATCTTTATGATTAGAGGCATTATTAGACATCTTAAGACTCTTTTATGTTTATATAATAAGCATTATTTTCGGATATTTTGTTTATGGATATGATTATGTAATGGTTATTTCATTATGGAGTGATTATATGCTTATCTTATAGATTCATGTTATGATGTGGAAGATCCTAAGTCCCGTATTGCCCCACAGAGTGAATCATACTTATTCTCTCCTAAGTCTTTATGTGCTATATGTTATGTGAATCCATGTTAATCCCTATTTCTATGATGTCTCTATAGAGTGAGTCCTACTTTCCCATCTCTTAGAACTGTGTGTTTACTTTTTCATGTACACTTCTGAACCGATGATTTGTGAATAGATGTTATGAGGCTTGTTTGGGAACTTTTGGGTTCCATTTGCCATTTCACTCCTTTCTCGGTCATGACAGAGATGGTATCAGAGTACTAGGTTTATAAATGGTCCTCGAAGTCCAACATATCATGTAAAGTAGAGTCTTATTAATGGGTGTGAAGTGTGACATATCTATGGGTAGGAGGCTATAAGGCGTTTTAGAAAATGTTTCGCTTTTTCATGATTCATATCGTTCCATGGAACATTTTTTAAGATTTCCTATCTCTATTCCTCCCTACCGAATAGGAAGAGTTACTTTGGGCTCATAATGCAAACCAAGCACGGAAGATGTTATAGCTGGTCTTATGGATGAGGTTAAAAAGGAGTTGGTGAAGGATGTGCATTGTTTGACAAGCTTGCTCCTTTGGGTATCCGAAGTTTTCTTGGGTTGACTGGTTATGATAGAAGGTTTGTTGAAGGTTTCTCATCTTCTACATCCCTATTGATCGAGTTGACTCAAAAGAAGGCCAAGTTTGGATAGTCGGATGAGTGTGAGAAAAGTATTCACGCAGTGAAAGGTCGGCCTACATCGATTGCTATTTTAACTTTACAAGATGGCTTAGATAGGTTGGTGTTGTATTGTGACATTTCTCGGATAAGGTTGGGTTGTGGCTCATGAAACATGGTAATGTGCTAGTAGATCTTCCCAGTAGGAGTACAGGATATCCAACTGTTGTTACCAAGCTCCAGGTTGCTTTACCAAGCTCCAGGTTGCTTTACCAAGCTCCAGGTTGCTTCGAAGCTTTATGCATCTACAACTTATGTTTTTGTATTGTATAGTTAGTCGAGGCAGGGCCTGTCCCAACTTTATACTTTTCCTTATCTAGAGGCTTTGTAGACTATGTTAAATTAAAGTGTGTCCATGTCTCGTACTTTAAACACTGTGGCCCCAATGGCCTAGCCATATGCATATCCTTTGGCTTATTATCAGTGTTTACTTTCTTAAAGGCATGTCGAAAGTAGGAATCCCTTATAATATGTATGCGTAGAATATAAATGCAGGTTGATTCTCCCGGGCCTTACTGGTAACTAGTGCCAGTCTGCCCTAACGGGACTTTGGGCGTGACAGAAGTTGTATCAACAATCACTTATCTATCTAGCAGATAAGTTCCTCTAGAGAAGTGGTATCAACAAGCACTTATCCATCTAGAGAATTGGTATCACTTCCTCCATTAGGTAGGGGTCAACAAGCACCTATGGGTCGTGGTAGAGGTGTTAGAGGGGTAGCTAGCTCTAGCAGAGTCTAGAATCACACTTATGCTCTTGCAGTCGGCAAAATTTGTAAGTTTCACCCGATGTGGTCGTAGGTACATTATCCATCTTTTCGCATAATGTATATGCATTAATTGACCCTAGTTCCACACTATTATATATCACTCCACTAGTTGTTGGGAAGTTTAAGAGAATACCCAAATTATTGAACAAATCATTTGAAGTGTCCACACCAACTGGTGAATCAATTATGGCTAGAAGGATTTATTATGACTGTGTAGTAATTGTTTGTGCTCATGACACATTGGCTAATCTTATTGAGCTAGAAATGGTGGAATTAGATGTTATAATGGGCATGGATTGGTTAGCTTCTTGCTATGCCACCGTCGATTGACGAACTAAGAGAGTGTACTTCCACTTTCCAAATGTGGTAGTTCTTTAATAGGAAAGCAATGTTGGGGCACCAGAGAGTAAATTTATCTATTATTTTAAGGCCAGAAAGATGATATCTAAGAGATATATATGTGATTTAGTTAGAGTGAGGGATATGGAGACAGAATCACCAACTCTTCAATCAGTTCCAGTAGTGAATGAATTTGTTGATGTGTTCCCTGAAGAACTTCCAAGCTTACCTTCAGAACGAGAGATAGATTTTGGTATTGACTTACTCCTTGGAACTCAACCTATTTCCATCCCTCCATATAGAATGGCTCTGGCAGAATTGCGTGAATTAAAAGAGCAATTAAAAGGCTTATTGGAGAAGGGTTTTATAAGACCTTGTGTGTCCCCTTGGGGTGCACCAGTGTTATTTGTACGTAAAAAAGATGTCACTTTGAGAATGTGTATTGACTATCGATAATTGAATAGGGTGATAATTAAGAATAAATACCCCTTCCCCAGAATTAATGATTTATTTGATCAGTTACAGGGTGCCAAATGCTTTTCAAAAATTGATTTGAGATCAGGGTATCACCAACTGAGGGTGAAGGAGAAAGATATACCTAAGATAGCTTTCAGAACGTAGTATGGTCACTTTGAATTTCTTGTTATGTCATTTGGGCTAATAAATGCATCAACAGTTTTTATGGATCTAATGAATAGGGTATTCAAGTCATTCTTGGATGTGTTCGTGATAGTAATTATAGATGACCCTTCAAGATCAGAAGAGGGCCATGCAAATCACTTACGACAAGTGTTACAGGTTCTTCGTGATCGACAGTTGTATGCCAAATTTTCTAAATGTGAATTTTAGCTAAAATCAGCGGCATTCTTGGGTCATATTGTGTTTGATGAGGGAATAAGGGTTGATTCACAAAAGATAAAGGCTGTGAAAGATTGGCTAAGACCAACAACACCCACGAAAGTTCGGAGCTTCCTAGGTTTGGTAGGTTATTGCAGGAGGTTTGTTGAAAGTTTTTCTTATATTTCTGCACCTCTAAAAAAATTGACACATAAGGCAACCAAGTTCCAATGGAATGATGAATATGAAAGGAGCTTCCAAAAGCTGAAAAAGAGGCTAACATCTGCACCTGTGCTAGTACTTCCAGAAGGCACCGAGTGGTATGCAGTGTATTATGATGCTTCAAGAGTTGGTTTAGGGTGTGTACAGACACAGCTTGGTAGGGTAATTGCTTATGCGTCTAGATAGCTATGACCACATGAGAAAAGCTATCCAGCACATGATCTTGAGTTAGCATCAATTATGTTTGCTCTGAAAATATGGCGCCACTAATTGTATGGGGATAATGTTGACACATATACTGAGCATAAAAGTTTACAATACATCTTTAAGCAGAAATACCTAAACTTACGATAGCGGAGATGGCTAGAGCTAATAAAGGATTATGACGTTGATATATTATACCATCTGGGGAAGGCAAATGTGGTACCCGATGCTCTGAGTCGTAAGGCAATCATGAATACTGGTGATCAAGCTGTGATAAGTTAAGGAATGGCTAAGGATCTACGTCAGCTAGCCAGTTTGGGAGTTCTCCTTCTTGGAACTCCAAAGGAAGGGGTTATTATGCATAATGTTGCTGAGTCTTCATTGGTAGTGAAGGTGAAATAAAAAAAGTTTGAGGAACCTATTCTACGACAGCTTAAGGAAAAGGTAAGTCGGGGTACGATAAAGGGCTTTGACCTTACACAAAAGGGAGAACTTTACTGCCAAAATAGATTATGTGTGCCTGATATTAATGGATTAAGAAAGGGGATAATGGAAGAAGCCCATCATTCCCGATATTCTATCCATCCAGGATCAACTAAGAAGTACCATGACCTGAAGGGAATGTTTAGGTGGGGAGGCATGAAGAAGGACCTTGCAGAATTTGTGGCTCAATGTCCAAATTGCCAATAAGTGAAAGTAGAACACCAAAAGTCTAGAGGTTATGTGTAGTGTGTAGAGCTTCCAACATGGAAGTGGGATATGATCAATATGGATTTTGTTATCGGGTTGCCTCGCTCATTTTAGAAGTTTGACTCCCTATGGGTAATAGTTGACAGACTCACAAAGTTAGCACACTTCTTGCCAGTAAGGAGTGATTATACAGCTAAAGAGTATGCCAAGCTATACCTCAAAGAGAGAGTCAGGCTACATGTAATCCCAATCTCCATTATACCTGATTGAGGAGCTCAATTCACTTCAAAGTTTTGGAATTCCTTCTAAAGGAGTTTAGAGACACAAGTGAATTTGAGTACAACTTTCCACCCTCAAACAGAAGGTCAAGAAGAACATACCATTCAGACACTTGAAGATATGTTGCGAGCTTGTACATTGGACTTTAAAGGTAGTTGGGTAGACCATTTGCCACTTATTAAATTTGCCTATAATAATAGCTTTTAGGACTTAAAAGCAAGGAGGTGAGTCAGGTACTTGCTTAGCTTAAAATTCCTAATTAAATGGAGGCGAGACCCGGTGTCGAAATTGTCCAAGTTCGATTATGAATAAAGTCCGTGTTAATAGGGTAACTTTGGACCATGTCTTAGAACCATATATGGACCAAATGTTCAGCCCAAGAGAAGTATTAAAAAGGGCCCAAAGACAATACAATATTCTTAGCAACTTAGGCGCAATTAGTTGAGATGAAGAAATCTGAAAAATGGGCAGCAAAGGCCCATGTATTTGGAGCTCCAAAAGGCCCAAGTGGAATGGCCAAGGAGCTGCATCACCTACTTGGTGATGTAAGGCTTAAGTAGCCTTAGTAAGTTGGCCAAGGATTAGTTTTAAAAAGGCCTAAAGTAGCTCCCACAAGTCACAACGTCTGTACCTGCAGCAAGAAATGCAGGTCCCCCGTAAGGGACGTCAGTACGAGATAATGTACTGAGTGTGTAAGGCAAGATATATTATATGTAAAGTAATAACTTAAATGAAACCATGCATCTGTAGAAGATCAGGGACCACCCTGAGTTATACTGTGGAATCATGTACTTTATATTCTTTATATCACTTTACCTTTACTATAAAATCTGTACTGTAAAATCTGTGCACAGCTGTAACATATAACCAACTGATCTGTGATGAAACTGTATCGGGATCGTCCCTATGCTGGGTTCGCAATGAATCCCCTCGGGATACCATCCGTAAAATGTATCGGATCATCCCTATGCTAGGTTTGCAATGAACCCCCTCAGGGTACCACCCGTAAACTGTATATTTTATCTTTCAATTACCTTTGAGACAATTCTTTTGGTGGCCATAATATTGGAACTGTAATGCCGTATAGTAGCATGTGACGTGTAGATAACTAAACAAGATAATAAGCCAATGGAAAGAGTACATTGGATAAACAATGAAATGCATATGAAATGGTACAACTTGTGAACTTTATTTGACAACAAGAAATCATATATCTTGGTATTCATGTATGCAACCAGATTTGAAAGTTACTATGTATGGAATCATATGAATATGTAAAGGAATGGAGACACCATTAATAGTGTGTCGGAGTTGGTAAGTGCCTTTATGTGCCAAGGGAGGATCTATGTTTCATGCCAAATGATACAAAATCAAATAACCATATATACCTCGTTGGATGACCTTGTTACTAACCCAAAATAACCTTCTCTTCCTTCAAATACTTATCTACAACACAGTAGGTGATAAAACTAGCATTAGCAGCTAATAAACACCCTTTGGTAGCCTAATTACATAACAAAATAACATATGGGCAGCAAGCGGACAATTACGAACCATAGCATATTCTTTCAACCATTTTGCCTCTAATCGAGTAACAAGATGGCACCTTACGAAGCTTTGTCTGGGAGGAAATGTATGTCGCCAATTAGATGGTTTGAAGTGGGTGAAACCACCTTTCTTAGGCTAGATCTAGTACAACAAGCCATGGAAAAAATTAAGGTAATATAGCAATGGCTAGAAACAGCCCAAAGTCGTCACAAATCATATGCGGATGCTAAAAGGAGAGGACTGGAATTCTCAGTAGGGGATTGGGTATTTTTAAAGGTGTCTCCAATAAAAGGGGTTATTAGATTTGGTAAGAAAGGAAAATTGATCCCATGTTACATAGGGCCATATAAAAGTATTAAGAAGTTCGGGCAGGTTGCATATGAACTAGAGCTACCCCAAGAGTTTTCAATAGTTCATCTAGTTTTTCATGTCTCAATGCTTCAAAAATGCATAGGTGACCCATCTCATATCACTCCTATTGAGTATGTGCAGGTTATAGGAGATCTCATATATGAAGAAGTACCTATTACTATTCTAGATCGTTAAGTTAAGAAACTAAGGAATAAAGAAATAGCTTCAGTAAAAGTACAATGGAGAAACTAGCAAGCAGAAGAAATAACATGGGAGGCCAAGTATGCGATAAAATCAAAATACCCTTACTTATTTGAAGCTAAAAAGGAAGTCCAATATGCAGAATTGGGACACTAATAGGTACGTGTGATTGAGTACTTAGTGTATTGTCAAAAGTTTGTGTAAGTAGAGGTTTAAACTTGGTTAAGCTATCCAATTGTGCTAACATTCAAGGACGAATGTTCCCAAGGGGGGAAGGATGTAAAACCCCACAACTTACAATAATAGTACTATGCAAATGAAACATGATATGATTTAGTCAAATTGGCGCCCATTTTTAAAAGTTCTTGAATCTCATGTTATAGGGCGATATGTATGCCTAACGCTTAACAGGGTCGAGTGTATACATATTTTGTGTCAAATTGAAGATATCATGGCCCTAAACAAAGTGAGAGAATTTAGGTGCTCGTAGGACTTAGTAAGCTAGAAGGTGAGTCACCTACTTGCTTAGCTTAAATTTGCCAGCTAAACGGAGACGAGGCCCGACATCAAATTTATTCAAGTCCGATTATGAATAAAGTCCGTGTTAAGGGTGTAGCATTAGCCCATGTTTTAGCATCACAAATGGACTATATCTTCAGAGTACATCACAACCCACTTGACTAATTGGGCCCAAAACTAAGTAAGGAGAAAAGGGAGAAATGCGAAGCCAAGGCCCAACCAATTTGAACCAAATAAGGCCCAAGTGAAAGGGGAAAGGAGCTGCATCACTAGCTTGGTAAACTAAGGAGAAAAATTCCTTAGTAGGTTGGGAAAATTACCTCTTTATAAAGGGATTAAAATAGCTCCCATAAGTCATTTTCAACATGAACAAAAAAAAATTAGATTGTTCTCTAAGTTTTCAATGAACTCGTTCTTGATTTTGTAAAGCAGCCAAATGAATCTTTTAGGGTTCTTAGAGAAACCCTAACCTTGAAGCTAATTGTAAGTAAGTTTACTTATGTATTTAGTATGGTTTTCTTATGGAAAACAAGAGACTATGTTGGTTAGGTATATGCTGAAAATTTTGAACATCATGTGTTCCAAAATTATTATACATGTTTTCTTTCTTATTTGGAAGATCTTATCTTTTTTGTTGGATTGATTCTGAATAGAGGCTACTGTTCATAATGAATATTGGTTCTTTAATGATGTATAAAGGATGCTTCACCATTTTTATATTCCACGAAAGTGAGTTCTTTGCGTGATATCATAATTGTGCTAGTAATAGGAACTTATCGGCTAATTGATTGAGGACAATGGTCTCACGTCCTCTACCTATTTTGAGGACTATTTTTGAACTATTTTAGGGATGGTTTTATGTGTATATATGGTGGGGACTATTTGGATAAAGTTGGAACAGGTTTGGAATTGTCGACTTCGTAATGTAGCAAAGGAATGTAATGTTATGCTGCCTATTTATATGTTGCGTAGAATTGTTATGTATTGTGCTTTGTAGGCTGTTGTAAGGATATTATGGCAAAAAAATAGGATGCACATGATATATATATGCTAATGTGTATTAGAAAATACAATTAGGGGTGGAAAGGTCGTAAGGTTGTTATGGCACTAAAATAGGCTGCCCGTATGTTGTTTTTATGAGAGTAGGCTGCCAAGATATATCTATTAGCTACTAATGCTAGTTTTTATCATTTACTATGTTATAGATAAATATTCGGAGGAAGGGAAGATTATCTCAAGGTAATAGCAAGGTCGTACAGCGAGGTATGTAAAGCTACTTGATTTCGTATTATTTGGCATGAAACATAGATCCCTCCTTGGCACATAAAGGCACTTACCAACTCCGACACAACTATTAACCGTGTATAAACTCTTTAACATGTTCATATGCTCCCATACATAGTCAACTTTAAATCTGCATACGTACTTGTTCTACTAAATAAAGTTCATGTGTTGTTCTACCTTCTATGCATTTCATTATTTGTGTAACTTACTCTTTTCATTGTAGTGTTAACTTTTGTGATTATGTACATGTCATATGTTGTATCTATAGTCCTGCAGCTCCAATATTACAACCACCAAAATAATCATCTCAAAGGTAATTGAAAGATAACGTAAAATATATTGCTTATTGATGGGTGGTAATCCGAGGGGTGGAAGAATCACCTATCCAGGGTCGATCCTATCACGGGGGGTAGCCTAAGGGGTTAAATGAAAAGCTTAGCTAGGGCCGATCCCGATATAGATTTACCACTGATCAGATGGTCATTTGTATTACATGTTGTGCAAAGATTATATAGTAAAGGTAACATAATAAAAAGAATATAAAGTACATGATTCCATAGTATAACTAAAGGTGGTCTCTTATCCTACACTAGTGACTAGTTCTATTTGAGTTATTGCTTCATCTACAGTATTTCTTGCATTATATACTCAGTACATTTTCTCGTACTGACGTCCCTTACAGGGGGACTTGCATTTCATGTTATAGGTACAGGTGCTAGTAGATCTCCCCAGTAGGAGTACAGGATATTCAGCTGTTGTTACCAAGCTCCAGGTTGCTTCGGAGCTTTGTGCATATAGAGATTATGTTTTTGTATTGTATAGTTCGTCGAGGCGGGGCCTGTCCTGACCCTTATCAAATACTTTTCCTTATTTAGAGGCTTTGTAGACTATGTAAATTAAAGTGTAGCTCTGTCTTGTACTTTAAACACCGTGGCCCCAATGGCCTAGCCATATGCATCTCCTTTAGCTTGTTATCACTGTTTACTTACTTAAAGGCATGTTAAATGTAGGAATCCCTTATAATATATAGGGAGTGCATAGATATAGGTTGGGTCTCCCGGGCCTTATCGGCAACGGGTGCTAGTCTTCCCTAACGGGACTTTGGGCGTGACACAGATTACATTATCAACAAAATACTCTCAAATCATGCTTTTTATCTTAATTTATCCTGACTAATTAGAACAAACATTGTTAACACACCTAAACATGCATGGTCGCTATCTAGACCAACTAATCAAAATTTTTGGTGGGTATCATTTCTCAAACAAAACACAAAAATATGTTATATGCCATATGTATTGGTACTATATGCTACGTATACTACCTATACATCTGAAATGTGTTGGTTCAACATAAAGTAAATATCTATGGGGAAAAAGAACACATGCAAGAAAACCCAGGATAAAAAGTTAGGGTAGTTATTGACCCAAGTTACTTAAACTTTACCGAGGCCTATAACTACCCATACCCCATTGAAAAAGATGTGCATTGTCCCCAATGCACACATTCAAAGCAAAACAAAGTATAAGGGGTCAAGTATCATACCTGGGCACGAAAGTGTGTGGCTGATTCTGACCACCCTCATCCTATATGGTAGTCTCCTCATCAGTAGCACTTTGTCTGGAGGGGCAAACACCCCTCATACTCTCACATTCTCAAGCATGTCATCTCTTATCCTTTGGTCTCGACTCCCTCAAGAGAAGCTCGAGCTCCTCGTGCTCTATAAGCCCCACACATAAGCGTACGACATCTGGATCATCGTCCTCTGTGCAGGGTCTCTTCTCATGAGAATGTTTGATAGGCTTATTAGGAGCAAACATATCCACGAATGACATCATGGGCATGGTCTCTGGTAGTGTCACCGGTACTGCCAATGTTGCTATCATATCGGTCCAGAGCCATTGGATCTCCATCTGAAGGGCTGTCAAGTTTGATAGTCGGGTCGTGCTCAAGCTCTGTTGCACCATCCCCTCGAAGACATCAATTTGTATATCCTTGATGGAAAGACAATCTTGAATAATAGCGACTGTGAATGCCTGCATGTGACCCTCTGAGACTGTAATCGCCTGGTGGACCCATGGCCTAATTTGATAAACAAGCTGAGTCAACTGGGACTCAACATGAGATAAACTCTGTGCCATGACCTATACAGATATGGCGGACATGTAAACCATGCCTATGGGAGTAGCCTATGATGACGTGGCCTATGGTTTAAGAATAGAAGTGGTAGGCCCCCTTTCCTCATCGGCGTCAGGCTGGCGGGGCCTATCTTAAAGAGCAGCAGTGGCGGTGGTAGTGTATGGAGACTCAGGTGGTGGTAATGGGGCGAACATCTATGGTATAGGAATAGGCTAGTGTTGTGCTCACAGGAGTGCCATCGGGTTTCCCTTAGCCTTGATCAGGATGGCATCCAAGGTATGTTGGGCCTCGATTAGCGAGTCCAGCTGGTGTAAGCTCTCCACTCTTAACTATAGATAGAGCCTATGTAACAAGCAGGGGAAAGGGATGGAGGTGGACCTCTTTAGGGTGGCCTCATGAACCTGCTCGGCGATGACGCTGTCCTAATCAATCTCATAACCAGCCAAGATACTAGCAACTAGTATTGTAAACTCCGTCATCAAAGTAATTTCAACAAAAATCGACCGAATGTGTGATCTAACAACCGCCTACCAAATATTTGCAAGGGAACTGAGTAAAGCCTTGACAATAAACTTTGAGTGTGTGGCGACCAAGGTAGGTTTCAAACCTTGCTAAGTAATATAACCAGCCACCCATCTCATTAAGCTGGCTCTGTGCTCTAGTTCTCTAATTACCTGCGTGTCGCTCATCTGGCCCACTTTGTAGTCACACTCAGTAGTTGATCTAGGGGTAGGAAACTCTTATCTAGGTAGCATCTGGCGAATGGTGATCTTTGATATGTGCACCTGTCGGCCCTTCACTCTCATCTCGGTTGGTCTGGGCTGAGTGAGGGGATTCTTCCTCGTGGGAAGAGTATTATGAATAGTTGTCGCATATGAAGCATAGAACTCCCTCACCATGGTTGAGAAGTATCCTCCAAGTGATTGGGTAAGCCATTGGAGCTTGCATCTGATCATCGTGTCCTAGAGATTGAGGACACCGTCGAGCCTATCTGGGATGAATCGGGGCTCCTTACTAATGGAGCCGGTTTCCTTGCTCCACTCTGATATACTGCTGGCCCTCCATATATATATCCTACGTACCCTTGATACACCGCTGTCTAGTGAGTGTATCTAGTGGAGATGGTGATGATTGGGCACTGCAGATGACTCTATCTCTTATCCGTCTTTGGAACCTGACTCGGAGTTGGACTCCTCTTTGGATGGAGTCATCTAAAAATAATTACGTTGCCTCCCTCACTAGACTAGGGAGTGCGAATGACAAAAGCATAAGTTTGCCCAGCTCTTGCAGTAGCTTTAGTTTGAGGTCTTGCAGCCTCCAGGTCCGGGTGGACACCAAGCTCCTCTAATGATCCACTCATGATAGGAGTCTGCTCATCCTCCGAAGACGTATCTCTGAGCCTCTTCTATAGGGACCTGATTTTATCACGTTTAGATTTTAGGGCCATAGTACAAGAAACATGAAAATTTATGCACCTTGGTTAGCTCAACAAATCAAAAAAATTAAATGCAAAATCACTTCAGATTGGGTTGTAGAAGTACCTACGAAAGCACCTTTATGGGCCTTAGTGAATACTATGTACCGCAAAGGGTAAAACAATAGTCACATTAATTTTTGCTCACTAGAAAAGTCTATAAGACCAGGTACAACTCGTAAAATGGTCTATGAGTCATAGAGAATTCCAGTGTTTGAAACTACTCCAGTCAGAGATCTATGAGACCTCTCTAAGAGCCATAAAGTGGTCCATGACTCGTTGAAATTCTCCTCTAATAGGTACTAAAAAACTCTATGTTTCTGGAATCTTGTTGATGTCTCCCTAGTTACAACTCTTTTTTAAAGGATAAAGTGGTCGTTTTTAACATATAAAACCTAACCAAAGTTAGGGTCGAACCCACAGGGAATACGTAGACTCAAGAAAAATTCACCAATAAGTAATTCAAGTAGTTAACCAACTCGATTCCCCAAAGGGTATTTTTGCAACAATCAATAAGAAAGTAAACAAAACTAATGATCACGAGAGATAATCAATAATAGAGAGCAACTAGGGTATTATGTTCCCCACGATTCCCCAACTCAGTATCACCAGATAACCCAATTCTTATCGAGTGTAAAGCATGCATGACCGTAATTTAAGTTCACTAAACCCTTTGGTCCAAGTTAGAGGCAAATTTCACTTTGTGTCTTGGCCCATCTCTGTTGTGTGAAATACTAACCATTACCTATAAGTCCCAGTACAACCTCCCATTGGCCCAGTTTGGTTAATAAGATGAGAACACATCATCAAATCCTGTTAATCAATCTCTTTTCCTATTCATTACTACCTTGGTATAGTCAGTAACATTAGGCAGGTTCTAATGTTGGCCACCATTAGAAAACATGCAAAACGAAGAGAATTGATTAATACATGCATATACCCGTTCCAAGAATTTTAAATTACCTTGGTTTACTTAGCTAGTTCTTCATAATTTTCACAACCCTAGATGTGGTTTTGATGGAGGCTCTTGAGAGAATTTGAGAGTGTATTCAAGTTGAAAGTAATGACTTTGATCCTCTTGAATAGGGTTTAGGTCTTTTTAGGAGGTTAAGATAGCATTGGAAGTCTAAAAATGTCTTTAGAATAGAATAAATTCACGAAAATGCCATTAATGAAACGGAGAGAAAAATTGATAAAGTGTTACATCACTGGAGGTTACACGGGTTGTGTGGCCCTCCACGATTCATGTGGGTGCCCGTGAACCAACACTTAGACAATTTCTAGAAATTGGAAACTTGGCCAACACTTGGATTTTTTTTGCCTAAGTGTCACCTCACAGATTGATTCACGGGCCGTGTTAGGTCACAAGGTCTATTTACTCGTCTGAGAACCTTATTAGAAAATTTCAAGAAAGTTACGAGATGGTAATTTTACACTTAGAAAATTTTTTGCTCCGGAAGCCTCATCAACGGCCTCATGGACCGTGCCACACTTCACGACTCGTGTGGCCTGTCGTGGCACATGCCTTGGCCACAAAATGGCAATCTTAGGCACCAAGCCATTAACACAGATCGTGAGATGCCACACAGCCCATGTGGCTTCCTGTGTGGTATAACTGCATGTGATGGTTCTATGGAAACAAGCATAACTCCTTCATCCGAACTCGGAATGTGGTGAAACCTGGTGCCTTGGAAAGCTAACTCAAAGGGCTTTCATATGATGTGCCATGGGTTGTATTGTTCCACGTGTTCTAAAAGTTATGCTGATTTAATGTTGAACCTTGTGTGAACCAATGCCCAAAAGTTAATTCATAGGGAAGTGTTGAACTTTCTAAGTACTAGAAGGTCTCCCACGACCCTAATACACTCCTCACCTAAACAAATGAGTCTTGAAACATGGATACATAAGGGCATGGAGTAACAATTGTCACAATATCTGCCCCTTGGGAACAATCATCCCCGAATATCAAGGAAACGAACAAAAGAAAAGTAATCATGAAGATTTTATCCCAACATGGATGCAACCAATGCACTTAAACATTATTTTCAAAAAGTCTCAACATGAACACCAAAATCAACATAAACTTATCAACATAAACATGAATGCATGCAAATGATATAAGGGTCAAAACTCAAGACTTGAAATCGTAGAAGGGACTTATTTTGCTATCTTAAGCTTGAATAGAATTAAAGAGGGTCGGATATCACCCCTTCATGCCCACCCCGGCTTCCCAAGTGACACTTTCGACTTGACGATTCTCCCAAAAGACCTTGATGAGCACTACATCCTTATTAAGAATCCTTCCTACCTATCCATCCAAAGAATTCAACTCTTAGCAAGGCGGAATCAAGATCTTGCCCTAACTTCACCTCTTTAACCCAATTGGTTTCAGAACCATCAAACCATTATACTACCATTCTCAACTTCAACCTCATCTAATCCCATTCCCAATCTACCCAACAGGTGTACTTTTTTAACCACCCTTTTGTTACTCAAGATCCACACTTATAATAACTACAAACAACCTCTCAGCCCTCAAGCCCTGCAACATTACCCTTGAATGACTCACAAGCCCTTCTTCATTCCAGAAATAAATCAATATACCAACCACCAACTACCACACATATATCAAGGTAGGGTTTAAAGACCCTATTCATGAGATCCACAAAAATAGTCGAGGCATAGGTCAAGCAAAGGGCATTACCACCAATTCAAAACATTGGAAAGGACACCAAGAAACTTATTGACTACCGGAACCAGCTCAATAGGAAGGGTTTTAGACTCAACATCCCAACCCTTACAAGATGATACATGCAACGCTCAAAGATCAATGTGGTCCTAAGACAAGAAAAGAATATACCTGTACTTACCACTTTACTACCTTCCTACTCAGGTGCGGACTCATTAGGAAATTGAAAATTAACCTTATGAGTTCTACAACCAATGGAAGCATTATATGCATGTAACCCAATTACCCTACGGACAACCTCAAATCTACCATGCCAAGTTGAACAACATCACAAAACAACACTTTATGCAATAATGACGTGGATATCAAAAGGACTTACATAACTATTTGGGATACACACATTCAACTTATTAGCACAAAGGAATAATGAAAGAAATAATGACTCTCGGAACTATCAAAGTATGCACGACAAAATCAAGAAAAACTGAACATACCAGTAACATCATTGGGCACCTCATCCCATCCTTACCTCCTTTGAAGAGCATACAATCGATTATGTCTTGGAGCACCACCTTGATCAAAATCACCACGTTTACCCTTGTTTTGAGCATATGGACAATCCAGAATTTTATGGACCATCTTACCACACCCAAAGCATACACTCTTGTTCCTCTAACATATGCCACCATGATTCCTCCCATAATTTGGGCATCTAAGATGAGTCACCCCATCATCACCCCCTTAGAGCCTTGGGTTAGGCACCCTATTCTTAGCAATCCTCTTATTTGGAGAACTAGGGGAACCTAGGCCTTGAAACTCAATACCTTGTTGAAATAGATCACCCTCGAACTGAGTCCTTTTGGCCTCGTCACTCCTTCTCTTTCTAATCTTTTCCCCATCCAATTGTTCAACATAAGCCATGAGGCGAGACAAATCCATATCACATATCAACATAGTGGCACGACAATCCTCATTAACCAAGTCAGACACCCCCATCACAAATTTATTTATCCTAGACCTCTGTTGGGCCACCAATTATGATGCATACTTGGATAGTTGATTGAACTTGAGGGCATACTCGCTCACACTCATAGACCCTTGCTTTAAATTCATAAATTCTATCATTTTGGCCTCCCTCAGCTCAAGGGGCAAAACCGGTTGAGAAATACCTCCTTAAACTCTTCCCAAAGGATCACATTATCATTCCCCTTCTCCACATTCCATTAGTGAACAAAATTTGAACCACCCCCTTGAGTTGGTAGGCCACCAACTCCGCTTTTTCCTCTGATCTAGCCCCCATAATAGATAATACTTTATACACCTCATTAAAGAAATCTTAAATATCCTCATCCACTTTAACTCTGGTGGGTTCATCCTAGCTAAATCCCTCACCCTTGAGGCTGGAGTATGAGCATTAGGAGCTTGGGCCCCTTGATGAATTTTGTTGGTCGTTGTATGTGCCAACATAGTAATAACATTCTAGAACTCAACTTTGGTAGCCTTCCATCTTGAGGAGCTTGGGGAGCGGGGTAAGCCAGTTGTCCCGCGAGTGCACGGGCCATCTTTGGTCTTTCCCTTTGAAGCAACATGATCTAGAAGAGCAAAGAACATTCGTTAGGGCAAAAAAACTTATGCTGGAACTAAGGCATGATATAGACCATGAAGAAGTAAAACATTTCCTAAAATGTCACATAGCCTCCCATTAATAGTTATGGCTTGATTGATGACTATTAATAAGACTCTAATCGATGTAGTGTATTGGACTCCGAGGACCATCAACAACCTAATGCTCTGATACAAAATTTGTCACGACCCAAGCCTAGGGCCTAGATGTGACATGGCGAATGGGAACTCGAAGGGACCCAAAAAAGCCTTTTAGCATATCAATCACACATCCTTGGTCACGGAAGAAAAGTAATCAATATCAAGAGAGTATAAATAAGGTTGAAGGGTCTAAAAGAAGTCTTTAATAGCATAAATCGTTGAAGAGTCAAAGCTCAAGCATAATTACATCAGTAGTCCAACAACACTTCTAAACATAGAATGGGCAGGGGCCTAGACACTTTCCAGACTCACGCTCATAGTATCAAGGCACTTAGCTAGTGTCCTCGAACTTGATGACTCACCAACGCTTAACTTCAAGATGTCCAAAGCTAACCACATGCAGGATGATCGTGAAGAGCTCCGGTTCCTACAAGATAACATCATGTATACATAGAGTATGCGTTAGTTCAGTTGAATGTACTAAGTATGTAGAATGCCATGCAATGGGGGATATGTAACTTAATCAAAATGTATAAGCAAAAGCAAGAGATAGTGTAATATCAGTATAACATGCATGATCAATGTCTGATCATACCTTAGACCTTAAATTTCTTGGAATTGGGTTGTGAAAGACTTGAAGCTTTGAAGTGAGTCTTGGAATCCAGAACTTGCTATTGAGTTTCCTTGAATTTGTATTGGGGTTTTGATGGACGCTCTTGAGAGAATTTGAGTATCTTCAAGTTGAGAGTAATGACTTTTATCCTCTTGAATAGGGTTTAGGTCTTTTTTGGAGGTTAAGATAGCATTGAAAGTTTAAAAAGGTCATTAGAATAGATTAGATTTTTGAAAATGCTATTAATGAAACAAAGAGAAAAATTGATAAAGTGTTACCTCACTAGAGGTTACACGGGTCGTGTGGTACTCCACGGTTCTTGTGGAGTGCCCGTGAACAAGCACTTAGACAATTTTTGGAAATTGGAAACTAGGCCAACACTTGGAATTTTTTTTTGCCTTAGTGTCATCTCACGGACTGGTTCACAAGCTGTGTGAGGTCACATGGTCTGTTTATTGGTTCATCAAACAATAATTAGAAAATTTAGCAAAAGTATGAGACAACAAATTTTCACTTAGAAAACTTTTCGCTCTGGAAGCCCCACGAAGGGCCTTACGGCCTGTGCCACACTGCACAACTTGTGTAGACTGTCATGGCATATGCCTTGGTCATAAATTTGCCACGGTCATAAATTTGCCACTTTAGGCCCCAAGCCAGTTACATGGCTCGTGTGGCTGCCCGTGTGGCATCAACGAATGGGAGGGTTCTACTAATGTGAGCATAACTCCTTCATTCACACTCGAAATGAGGTTAAATTAAGTCCGTTGGAAAGCTAACTCAAAGAGGTTTCATTTGACATGTCGTGGGTTGTCCATTTCCATGTGTGCTAAAAGATATGCTTATTTTAAGTTGACCTTTGCATAAACCAACACCCAAAACTCAATTCATAGGGAAGTCTTGAACTCATCTCAGTACAATAAGTCTCCCATGATCCTAATACACTCCTCACCTACACAAATGCAGCTTGAAATATGGACACATAAGGGCATGGAGTTATGGATGTCACATCATTTTATGTCGCAGATACGGGGATTAGAGATCATCTATAGGCGCATTGTCGAGGATCTTGGACATTTAGCTGATTAGTGAGCCTGCCCTACTTCGAAGGATTCATGACTTCTGTTTTCATTTTGCTTTAGAGTTAGACTTGTTTAGCTTTATTTTGATTGAGGTAGCCATGGGTGTGTCATTGGCACCACCTGATAGTGATAGTGGCTTCATAGACTAAAGTCAAATGTTGGTTGTTAAGATTGTGAGCAATTTCATTCTACTAGTCTTTGACTTATATTATTAATTGAGATTAGATAGATGTGCCCATGTATATTCTTAATGTCTTCCGCTGATTAGTACAGTTATTGATGGAATGATTATGATGAGGCCAAGTGGTTCGCTTGGGAACTAGTAGTAATCTCTGTGTGCCGGCCACGTCTTGGGTACTCTCCTGGGGCTTGACAGTTTTATTATCTTTATTCTTTTATCTCCCATTACTTCAACTACATCATCTACCTTAATCCTAAATTCTGTATCACTACTTAGGGTCATTTTTCCTATAAATCCTATACACACTAATAGATTATTACTCTTCTCCATTTCTTCATAATCTTCAGTTTATATTCCAATTTTTATATTTTTTGTGAATTTTCTCAAGTTTATCATGAAATCAGGGCTAATGTAGAATAATCCTCCATTTTTAGTCATAGCTACCTCGGTTAATCCTATGATGAATTTCTTTAGATCAAACCATCTATCGTCATATACTGTAATTAATACTTTAGGTCTTAAGTTCTTTCTAGTTAGGCCTTTTAATCCAATTACAATGAATCCCATGTGCATGAGAGTCATTTTGGTATTTAGTATCATTTTAAATGACTCTTGATTAATTAGATGTATAATCGCTATCTCGTTTCCTATGGCTGAAAATTGCTCTTCTCGATAATGTCTGTATAGTTGAGTATTTTTTTAGAAGTATTTTGTATTATATAATGTCTTAGGATCTAATAAGTTTAATTGGTTTTGTTGAAAAATACTTAAGCCCCTGTCTATGTCAATTATCTGATGTAATTCTTTGTTTTGAGTTTCTTGTTTACCTCGTGATAGGATTCTTATTATAAGGTTGTTTCCTATTTTATCGTCTGAAAAACTTACTCTTGGTCTTTCTTCAGTTCTTCTTGTCCTACCTAGAAAAAAGGTCCATAGTTGAGGTTATCTAGTCAGTTGTGGTCTATCTTGTTGTTGTGTTATTTCTATATGTATAAACTGAACAATTAATTCGTTTACATCACTAATCCTCGGTTGTTCTACTACATCATCCTTTACTTTAAGAAGTTTATCTAGTTTTGTATTTATTTCTAGTAATAGTGCTATTATAATATTGTTCTTTTTAATAATAACTTGAACGAACTTGCTTTGAGGTAAATAGTCTGAAAACCCTTGCGGATCAGTTTGAAGTATTGATGTAAAATTTAGTGTCTTGACATAAATGGGATCTAGATCGTTCATGCAAAAGAGATTTTCTTCAAGTTTTTCTACTGTCTTTTTTAATTTGTAAATTTCAGTCGTTACTATTTCTACTTGCCCTGTTGTATTTGTTACTAGCTGCGTTGTTTTGACTTCTAATTTTTTTGGTTTTCCTATTATTCTCCTGACCAATTTCTCTATTTCACCTTCGTAGGCATTTTTTCCATATTAAACGTATTATTCAAATATTGGATTTTTTTGTCTATTCCAATTCTTGCGATTCTAGAAAATCGAAGTTTTGTTTGAGTTTGTCTAGTATCTTTTGTTGTTTGTTCTGAGTATTATCTATTATGCCAAGTAGTCTTATTATAGTTTTATTATTTCCTTGAACTCTTTCACTAAAATTTATTACTAAGTCAAATTAATATATTAGATTGTTTATCTTCAGAATGTAGCGAACGTTTCCCTGTAATAAAATTGCACCTCATTACTGTATTATCTTTTAATATTCTCAATTATTTCCTAGGCTAAATTCTTAGGTGTAAATACTCCAAATTCTTATGGGGATCTATTGTTGTCAAATATTTTTTGACACGATAGCTTTATCCTAATGGAGTATTTACTATACACTATTTTTCTTGAAATTTTATTCTTTGCGTACAAGTTTCTATGTCTCATCTAACAGCTTTTAGCTCCCACCTTAACGTACTTAGAATTTCTGGACTAACGAGCCTACATACTGTTGGGTCAGTTGGGTTTGCTGCTTCTACTATGTGTAGATATGTACTTAGTGCCTTCTCTAATTGTATTAATTGTCTTCTTTATTTTACTTTCCTAAAATAAAACAAGTATTTTAGATGGATTATTGTAGCAAATCTCTATGTTCTCATAGAATTTCTATAAGAAAAATGTCTAGATTTTAGGTGTCCTAGTAACTTATATTCTAGTCTACATATTATATCTATCAGTTCCTCTAGTCTCTCTACATATTATATCTATCAGTTCCTCTAGTCTCTAGTTATTCTCTTCAGAGTTATTGAGTCTGGTATATTCGAGATATAAATTACTTAGTTTCTATATAGTTTTCAAATATGATTTAGTATTTTCTTTAAGTTTTTCGCATTTAAAATAGGTACCCAAAACCCCTAGGTTCTGATACCAAAATGATATGAGAAATATAAAGAAATATAAAGAACCCAAAAAAATATAAGTCCAAAAGGTAAAAATTACAAGTCTAAAGGTGGTCTAATGAGAATAACAATAACAATAATAATAACAACAACAACAACAACAACAACAACAACAACAACAATAACAAATACTAATAATAATAATAA
>JAABOM020066321.1:0-40347 GCA_011800125.2 Solanum clarkiae | reverse complement strand
GAACTCTGGTCGATTCATTCTTTTAAAATCTCTCACCCTAGAAGCTGGAGTAGGAGCATGAGGAGCTTGGGCCCCTTGGTTGATTTGAGTAGTTATATCATGGGCTAGCATGGTAATAGCATCCAAGAACTCTTCATGGGCCACTCCTCCATCTTGAGGAGCTTGAGGAGACGGAGGGACCGATTGTTCCTCGGGAGTACGGTCCCTTCTTCCTCTTAGAATAAGCATGATCTAAAATAGCAAAGAATATTCATTAGGGGAAAGCCTTACTTAACTTTTGTAGCATGACATAGATCAAGAAGAAGGGAAATATTTCCTAAAACACATCACAGTCTCTTGCTCATAGTCGTGGTGTACTTCACAACCATGAACAAGAATCTAATCAATGCGGTATGTTGGATTCTGAGGACTATTAACAAACTAGTGCTTTGATACCAAGTTTGTCATAACCCAAGCCTAGGGCCTAGAAATAACACGACAAATGGGAACCCGAAGGGACCCTAATAAAGCCTCTTAGCATATCAATTACACATTATTGGTTGCGGGAGCAATTAAACAACACCAACAAAGTAGAAATAAGGATAAAGGGGGGCTAAGGGAAGTTTTAGATAACCATAAGCAAACAAGAGCCAAGAAATAGCATAATCACATCACTTATCCAACAATATCTCTAAAGATAGACTTGAGCAGGGGCCAAGACACTTTCCGGGCTTACCCTCATAGTATCAAGAGTTCAACATAAAGAAATGACATAAGCAAGAGTAGCATAGCTAGTGTCCCCGGACTTGAGGACTCACCAAAGCTTATCTTCAAGATATCACTAATAGCCGCGTGAAGGGTGTTTTGAGGAGCTCCGGTTCCTACATGGTAACATCATGTAGGCATAAATTATGTGTTAGTACATTTGAATGTACTAAGTATGTAGGATGAAATGCAATAAGATATAGGCCAATATAATCAAAATGCATAATAATAGGCAATATATAAGTATAATCTCAAAATGACATGCACAAACAATATTTGAAGTAAAACATGCTTGTAAATTATTCAACTTGCATAGACCATAACATATGTGTGAGAAAAGACCTCAACAAACATAGAATAAGACCAAGCGAGCTACAAATTGGAATCTCGATAATTACCCCTCACTGGTAAAGAGGTGGTCTACTTGCCAAGGTAAATCATACGCTATTTTATGAGAGCCCATCCTATTTCAGAGAAGTAACCTTCCTTATGGCAGCCCGTACCATTTTGGAGAGCATTTCATGAGAAACTTCACCTTACAGGAGCCTGTCCATTTCAGAGAAGAACTTCAAGAAAAAGTGCACTCAATGGATCCACTAGTATAGCAAGGGTATAACATAATCCTATGTTGGTACATAGTTCAAGGAAAGAGAGCAAACCCTCCATCCATCGGCGCCAAGTCTAATCTCATGGAATACTTATAATAATCTTACTTTAATAACTTGTAAAAAACATGGAATAATGACATGAGCAGCTCTAGCATACTTGACCTCTAATGGTGAGCCTAACTTAAAATATGAGAATCGATCATCATCAAACATTACCCTTGAATTAACATCAAAGGCTCACAAGAGGTAAAAAATTTTAAAATAGCGCTTAACTTCCTACTTGCATAATCATAGGTAATTTCATGAATTCATAACATACTTGATAGTCCATTTCACTATGAAGTCACTTGACTTGTAAAACATGTACATATTGAGAATTCTTAACTTGACATTTTATCTAACACTTGGTGGGTGTGTAATGTTTGTTCAAAATTATGCAATTCAAGAGTAAAAATATGTGAGGAAACTTAATGCAAATTAACCCACTAACATATTGCAAAACCCTTATGTGAAATACATCTAAATCTATCAACAGGTCTCATAATAAATCATAGTTTCATAGCCCAAAACATACATAGTCTCAATAGATAAAATCAACTCATAGTATAAGCTTGAGATAGATAAAAAAGCATACTTAATCAACATTTCATAAAATCCCAACATCTTTCATGCTTATAATCCAAAAAAAAACACCCATAGATATTACAACTTGAAAACATGCAATTTCATAAGATAGGAAGATTGGGCGCCATGGGTGAAAGGACCAAATGGTTGAAACCCACATACATCAACTTTGGGGGTTTTCCTGATGAAGATCTGAATGAGGACTTGAAGCTTTAATAAAGTTCTTGAGATCTTGAATGAGTTTGGGACACTTGAATTTGGGTGAAATATTTGGCTAAGCGTTAGAGAGGGTTTTGGGGAATGTCTTGAATGATATGGGGTTGAAAAATGACTTAAGTATAGGCGTTTTATGCATAGAAGAGCGTTAGGGCCAAGACCCCAATGTGTTAGGCCGAAACTAAAAATAAAGAAAGTCAGAACACTGCTTCACAACGAGTCCACATCATGGAGCCAATACGAACTGCCACTAAAAATTGAAAAGTTGGCGAAAATGAAATTTCGCTACGGGTCCTCTAAAATCGGGATTATACCCATTCCTCTATTAATTTTTTTCTGATCAAGAATATGTAGTCGGATTTTTGATATCACACATGGATTTTGAGATATATGGAAATTACGATTATGAGCATTTTCGAGGAATATTTTTGGGTACTTTTTGGAGCTTTTCAATAAGCTTCAACAACAAGATGCATAATCACATACAAAAGAATATAAGCTCAATATGACATGCATGAGTATGTTTTAATGAAAAACTTCCATGAAATATAACTTCTTTATATTAATACATATGAGGAGAAGACCGTAACTAACATAGACCATATGAGCTACTACATGGAATCCAATAAACTCCTTTCATTGGGAAAAGGCCAATGAACTCCTTCCATCGGGATAAGGGAAATCTACTTGCCAACGTAGATATCCAAAAACTTGCCAACTTCACAATTGCATCTTTCATAAGCATAATAGCTAATGTGGATCCACTAACCTAAGCTTAGCCTACTACGGCTCCTATGGTGACACATAGTTTAAGAGATAAAAGGTTCCTAGTAGGATTCTCTAGGCGAATCCTACCTCAATGCCCCATTTAGTGCTAAGTCATTCCCACGGGATACATTTGAAAACATATGCATAATCATAATCATCATAAACTTGAAAGAATAGCTTAACATTGTATACATATAGGAGTAGCTCATCTTAACTTAAGATCCATATGTAGGGATTGCCTCTCTTAAAAAGGATCTATCTTTAACATAGCTTTGAGGGATTCAAAATATCATAACTTTAACTTTCATAGCTTTCATAACTTTGAATTGAACCCTCATCTTTGGAGATCATGTCTCTTCTTGAAATTTGATATGATGATTGGATGGGCTCATACATGCAATTTTAAATCATGTAACTCAAGAGGACAATGCATCAATGTAATAGAAATCATCAATTTAAATCATTCTTAAATAATCCACTGCAATCATGTATGTCCTCTGTAGACTTTAGACGTAGAATCATGGAATTCATCTCATAAAAGCATTAATTTGATAATAGCTCATAGTAACATAACTTTCATAAGTTGATAATCATAAAATAGCTTCATAATTGAAAACTCTTGAAATGTAGTTATGCAATTTCATGCAATAGATGAATAATCTCAACAAAATTGATACTTAATAGAAGAATTAGGAAGAACCCATAAGAAATCAATATAAAAACTTAAAGGATTTAACAAATAAGGTTTTGGGACTCTATGGGTGAAAGAACCCATGGATGAAGAAACTCACATACCTTTGATCCTTACAACTTGAAGAAGAAGAATTGAAGAACTCTGAGAACCCTTTTTGGAAGCTTTTTCTTGAATGGAGTAATCCTGATCTCCAAGAAATTGAAGGGATTTAATGGAGGGTTTTTATAGAGAAGTTTCAGAGGATTTAGGGGTGTTAAGAGAGAGAATTAGGACCTAAAATAAGAGAGTTTTTAGCATTTATGTATATAAAGATATTGGGATAGGTCTCAACTAATTACCTGACTTAAAACAAAACTTGAAATATTTTTTGAACTATGGGGGAATAGGAGCGCAACACGGTCTTGTCATGAACCCTACTATTTCGTCCAATTTCATTAAAAAATTATTTTTTGATATGAGTGTCCTAGAAATTGCAAATGATACTTTTTCTACATAATTTTTCCTCCTAAAAAAGAATACAAAGTTGGATTTGCAAAATAGTGCATGGATTTACCGATATTCAAGAAATAGGGTCTTTTTGAGCTACATTGGGAGGTGTTACAATATCTCCCCCTTGAGAAGATTCGTCCTTTAATGTTATGAAACTACGCTTGAGAGGAATGAGATGATACTTTTCTGTCCTAGTATAAATGCATCAATACAACATAAACATCATTCTCATAAAAGTTCAAACTTATTGAAATGACCAAAAAAGTGCCCGAAAATGTGCCTCGGAAGTGCCCGGAATCGTAATTTTCATATATCTCAAAATCTGTGCATGCTATCAAAAATTTGACTTCATATTTTTTTCAGGAGGTTAAATTGAGTGGAAGATTGGTCTAACCCCGATTTAAGAGCAACCATAGCAAAATTTTAAAATCGCAAAAATGTGATTTCTAAAGATGATCCGCGCCCCTGATGTGACGCGCCAAGGGTGCTCCACTATGTATTTTGTGCACTATTTTTCATGTTTGGTCCAAGGAATTTGGGTCTTGGGCCTAAGTGTTCTCATGCATGAAAATGTCTATGCTTAGCCTTACTTCACTCTCATATCATTCAAAACAGTCTCCAATACCTACTCAAACACTTAGTCAAATATTTCTCTCCTAAATTCAAGTCTCAAAACTCATCCGGATCTCAAAGTTCTCATTCAAGCTTCAAGTCTCCATTTTCAATTTTCTTCAAGGATTCTCCAAAGTCAAGGTATGTAGGTTTCTTTCATGGGTTCCTTTTACCCATGATACCCAAGCTCTCTTTTACCTAAAATTGCATGATTTAAAGTTGATTTTCTCATGGGACTTATCTACCTTTCACACATGATACCCAAGCTCTCTTTTATCTAAAATTGCATGGTTTAAAGTTGATTTTCTCATGGGTCTTATCTATTATGAATTTTATTGCACACTAGTTTGCGGTTTCATGAAATTATGGTTGTTTTAGCATATTTTGAGTTATGAATCTAAGGTCTATTGTGACATTTGATGAAGGGTTTTTTATGCATATTTCCTGAGGGTGTTACCAGGTATCTATTGATGATTTTTCATGGAATTTATAGCATGATTCCACTCTTGACATGCATGGTTTTACACTAGCACTACACACCAGTCAAGTGTTTGATAAAATGTCCAGGTTATGATTTCTTGAGGAATTGAATGTATAATGCATATCTTGTGAGTTGAGTGACTATATGAAAATGAAAGGAATGTATGTGGATGATATTATCTCTATGGTGTGGGGAAAATGACCAAGCTTCACTCGGAGCGTTTTAGGCCCGGATAACCATGTTGAGGGATTTGTACCTCAATCGCTTCGCTTGGGAGGCAGTAGGCCCATGCAATAATTTCGAGGTGTTTGTACCTTGATAACCATTGTTAGGGAGTTCGTACACCATCAACCTTATTGGGAGGTTTGTACCTCATCAATCATGTTGGGGGTTTGTGTCTCATCAACCTATTAAGGGGTTCGTACCTCATTCGCCTCTCCAAGGTGGTGGTAGGTTTGGATAAGCACTTATAATAGTCTCTCCTTACACATTTTATTATGTTCTATATAAGCATGGTTTACTTCAAGAATCATTCATACTTTTCATATTGTTATATGCTTATTTATTGCCTACATTATGCATTTTGATTATGGTGCTTATGACGTGTTGCATTGCATTCTACATACTTAGTACATTCAAATGTACTAAAACATACTCTATGCCTACATGATTTCACCATGTAGGAACCGAGCCCTGCTTGAGTATCTCCATCCATGTGGCTAGTACGATTTCACTCAAGCTCGTTGGTGAGTCCTCTATTCTGGGGACGTTCCTTATTGTCTAATGCTATGTTTTAAGACTACCTTTCTTTTATTTATATGTTGACTATGAGGGTGAGCCTGGTTGCTTGTGTTGGCCCTCGTTCTTATCTATGTAGTAGAGGTGTTGTTGGACATGTCATGTGTAATGTTATAAGATTTGACTCTCCCTTGACTCTTGTTGTTATGATATTGATAATGTTCCATAGCCCCAGATATCCCTATTCCTACTCTCTTGTTGTTATTTTGTTGCTTCCGCGACCAAGGATGTGTAATGATATGTTAATAGGCTTGTGACACCCCATAACTCTATTCTCTTATGTATACATATATCAAGCCTTATTTGGTCAGGTTTGGGGTGTATTAGGTCCATGGGAGACTCCTAGGACCTAACGAGTCCAAGACTTCTCTAAGAGTCGAGTTTTGGGTAATGGTTCATGCAAGGATCAACTTTAAACAAGCATAACTCTTGGCACATTTGGAATTGGGTGGCTCATGACATCTCAAATGAAATCTCTTTGAGTTGGCTTTGAAATGCACTTGGTTTCAACTCATTCGAAGGAGTTATGTTCATTTTCGTGAGACTCTCTCGTGTAGTGAAGCCCCACGGCCACCCATATGGGCAGTGTGGCCTTGTACGGGTCGTGGAAAATGCTTGGAGCTAGGTTTTGTGAGGCTAAGTCTTAGTACATGACCAGTGGAACGGGTTATGTGACTCACCACTGGTTCTGAGGAGGGGCGTGAAGGCATTTTAGGAGGCTTAACTAAGCGTGGGTGGCATTGGAAGCTAAGGCATGGGCCAGGATTGCTTTGTACGGCTTGTGTGAAGGGGTACGGGCCGTCGAACCTGGAAGTTTGCTGGCCTGCAACATTTTCTTGTCTAAGTGAGGTGGGACGGACTAGTAAACGGTCCGTGTAACACTACACGGTCCGTGAAAGTGGCCGTCAAAGTGACGTCGACGCTAACTTTTTCTCAAGTGTTCCAATTCCATTTTTCTGTCTAAGTCTTGTCTCATGAGCACTCCACACGACCCATGGAGTGCCATACGCTAGTAAAGTCTCCAGTGAGATAACACTTTGCTAATTTTTCCATCCGTTCATTATTGGTGTTTTTCATAAATTTTAATTATTCTATTGATCTTGTTAGACTTCTAATGTTACCTTAACCTTCTTAAAAGACCTAAACAAGGTTCCAAAGAATAAAACTCATTACTCTCATCTCAAATACACTCTCAATTCTCTGAAAATCCTCCATCAAGCTCCAATTCAATTTCAAGGAAACCCAAGAATAAGATTGGATTCAAAATCATTTCCAAACCTCCATTCTTCCCAATCTCAATTCCAAGCAACTCTAGACCTAAGGTATGTGGTGTTGAACCATTGGGTACTTCCACCCATGGTGCCTAAAACCTATTTTAATTAATATTGCATGATTTAAAGTTGATTTTACAAATGGGTTTGCTAATATGAACATGTTTATGAACTATGTTAAAGCTATGTAAAGTTGTGACTGTTTTGCCATATTTTGAGCTATAAATCTTGGATCTATTGTAAGATTTGATGAGGGGTTTTGATATATATTACTTGAGGGTATTTCAAGGTATTGATTGATGGTTTTACAATGGATTTACTTGCATGACTTCATCTCTAAATTGCAAGGTCTTATACTACCATTTCACACCCGCCAAGTGTTTGATAAAATATCCGGTTATGGTTTCTTTTGGAATTGAAGGTCCAAAGCATGTCTTATGTTATGAATGATGTTATGATGAATGAAATAAGAGTATGTATATAATGTTATTATGATGATAAAAGTAAAGTTTGTGTATGATATCTCTCTATATACTATTGGATTAACCATAGCCAATTGAAGGGTATGCCTCAATCACCATGGGAGGTAGGGTGTGACCATCCTCTAACCTATCGAGAGGTTTGTACCTTGGTAACATATCAAGGGATTTGTACCTTTGCACCAAGGTGATGGGGCGGCATCATCACTAACCTATCAAGAGGTTTGTACCTTGGTAACCTATCAAGAGGTTTGTATCTTGGTAACCTATCAAGGGGTTTGTACCTTGGCACCAGGGTGGTAGGGCGGCATCATCACTAACCTATCAAGGGGCTTGTACCTTGGTAGCCTATCAAGGGGATTGTACCTTGACACCTAGGTGATGGGGTGGCATCATCACCAACCTAACAAGGGGTTTGTACTTTGGAAATCTAGCTTGATCCTTTCTATATATATGCTATCCTATATAAGCATGAGTTGACTAAGCATGTTTTACTTAAGTATTGATTATACATGCAATATTGTTATATTATGCCTATTGTCTATTTTTATGCATTTTGATTATGATGCCTATCTCTTGTTGCATTGTATCCTACATACTCTTGCATACATGATATCACCATGTAGGAACTGGAGACCCTCTTGAGAATCCTCCTTCACATGGCTAGTACGACCATCTCAAGATAGTTGGTGAGTCTTCCATTCCAGGGACCTAGTTTGTGAACATTTGCAATGTATAAGACATTATTGTCCTTGATGGATTGATCTTGTTGACTATGAGGGTGCGCCCGGTTATATATCTTGGCCCCCGCTTTTATTTATATAGTAAAGGTGTCATTGTACAAAGCTATGCATTTATGCTATGAGTTGATTCTATTATCTCTTAACCCTATGCTATGAAAAGTTCTCCCTTAGCTCCTTTGCCCTTATTTCCATTTTTCAAATGCCTTTTTAATTGCTTCCGTGACCAAGGATATGTAATGATATACTACGAGGCTTGTTTGGGGTCCCTTCGGGTTCCCCATTCACCGGTCACGTCTAGGCCCTAGGCTTAGGTCATGACAAAGATGGTATCAAAGCACTAGGTTGATAGATCCTCGGAGTCTAACACACTGTGTCGATTAGAGTCCTATTTATGGTTGTGAAGTGCACCATGACTTTGAATAGGAGGCTATGAGGCATTTTAGGAAATATTTACGTTCTTCATGTTCTAATTCATGCTATAGAGTTGAGTTAAGTTTTCCCCTCCCCAAATGATTATTCTTTGCTCTTCTAGTTGATCATGCCGCTTCAAAAAGGAAGGCGAAGGAAGGTAAGTTGAAGATTTTGATTTTGATGGATCTGAGTTTCATTATTTCTCTCATTATTCTTTTGGTTGCTAATGGGCTTCTTGTGTGTCCCGAGTTGTGATTTGAACCTTTGTTGTCTATCTCTTGGTTGAGTATATGGTTGCTAGAAAGTCCATAAGTGTTGATCCATGTTCACCTTGCATTAGGTTTTGCCTTGTGACTTGTTGGAGTTGGTGTGGTTGATTGTGGTGTTATACTTAGGATAGATTAGTTGCATGCAGGTTGTGTCTTCATAGAGATTGGTTAATTTATGCATTGGCTAGGTTTATAGGTTTCATGAATAGGATCTTAAAACCCTACCTTGGTATGTTTGTGGTGGTTTCTTCAACAAACTCTATTTACACTCAGGAATAGATGCATCAATTCAAGAATAGAAACATCATATTAAGTCAAGGATAGGAATATTACCTTCAATATCCTCGTCATCAGGCACGAATGGAACATCAAAACTCAATCAATTAAAATTGCTCATCATCAAGGTGCATAACACTCCATGAATCATTTGGTGGGGGATTGGTTGCTAAATGTGATAAGGGTGCTTTGTGGATAATAAGAAGGTGGTTAGAATTCTTTAAGGATTATGATATGAATATGCTTTAGTTCTTTTTTCGATAAGGCTAGCATTGTGGTTGGTGCTCTAAGTAAGGTCCCTATGGGTAGCTTATCATATATGTGTAATAGTGGCAAAGAGGATACTAGTAGGTCCATCAATTGGCTAGGTTGGAAGTAAGTTGAGGGAAGTTAGGAACAGTAGTATAGTGTCCTTGGTGATTCCGGGTCTTCTTGGGTTAAGAAGTCTAGTTTAAGCAAGTCCCCGATTCCGTCTTATTAGAGTTGGAAGTTTTGGGTGAGAAGACGATAGAGTGGATGATGTCTCCTAAGGGGAAGATGGTGGTTATTGTACCATGTGGGTTAGGTGTGTTTATGGTTGACAATTAAGTTGAGGATTATGATTCCTTATAGCGTGTAGAGGGAGGTTGGTAAGGTTGCACAAGTTCGGGGATTTTCCTATGGATGTAGATATGGTTCACCCAGTTTTTCATGCTTCTAGGTGGACGGGATTTGTTGGTGACTCTAGTGCTATAGCACTCCTTGAAATTGTGGGTGATGTGGAGGACAAGTTGGTTTAAAGGAAGGTTCCGGTGGAGGTGTTGGATGGCTGAGTGGAAAAGTTGGTTAATGAGGATATGGTGTTTGTCAAGGTCCCTTTGGAAGAGTTGTCTATTTGTATGTGTTTCTCGGGAAGCTGGTGCGGGCATGGAGAAGCAATACCCATATGTCTTTCGTTCTATTCAAGCTTATGATGACATGTCAAGTCCTTTTTATGATTCCAAGTCTCAAGTATTGGCCCTTAAGTCATTGCATGCATTCACGTTCATGTTAATAAGATTATGAGAATTTTAATGTACATGTTGAAATTTCCTTGGAAACATGTTTATGCGCATTATTGCATTCATGTTTTAGCAAAAATCTTCATGACTACTTTCCTTGTGTACGTTTGTTTGATATTCAGGGATAAATATTTCCAAGGGGGAGATATTGTGACACCCCGTAACTCTATGCTCTTATGTATCCATGTTTCAAGCCTCATTTGGTCAAGTTTGGGGTGTATTAGGTCCATGGGAGACTCCTAGTACCTAATGAGTCCAAGTCTTCTCTAAGAGTTGAATTTTGGGTGATGGTTCATGCAAGGGTCAACTTTAAACAAGCATAACTCTTGGAAAATTTTGAACTGGGTGGCCTACAACATGTCAAATGAAATCCCTTTGAGATAGCTTCGCAATGCATTTGGTTTCACCTCATTTCGATGTCGGATGAAGGAGTTATGATTGTTTTCGTGAGACCCTCCCGTGCAGTGAAGCCCCACGGTCACCCATACGGGCAATGTTTCCTTGTATGGGTCTTGCGAAATGTTTGAGGCTGGAAAATGGCATGGTGAGGATAATTCTTGGTCCACGACAAGTTACACGAGTCGTGTGACTCGCCACTGGTCGTGAGGAGGGGCGTGGAGGTGTTTTAGAAGGCTTGGCTAGGCGTGGGTGGCTTTGGAAGCTAAGGCATGGGCTACGACTGCCCTGTACGGCTCGTGTGAAGGGGTATGGGCCATGGAACCTAGGAGTGTGTTGGCCTGCAATATTTTCTTGTCTAAGTGAGGTGGGATGGACCACTAAACAGTCCATGTAACACTACACGATCCGTGAAAGTGGTCGTCAAAGTGACATCGACGCTAACGATTCCTCAAGTGTTCCAATTCCATTTTTCTATCTAAGTCTTGTCGCACGGGCACTCCACATGACCTGTGGAGTGCCACACGGCCAGTGAAGTCTCCGGTGATATGACATTTTGCCAATTTTTCGATTTGTTCACTAATGGCATTTTTCTTAAATTTTAGTTATTCCATTGACCTTTTTAGATTTGTAATGCTATCATAACCTTCCTAAAAGACTAACCAAGGTTCCAAAGGATAAAACTCATTACTCTCATCTCAATACACTCTCAATTCTCTCAAAAATCTCCATCAACCTCCAATTAAATTCAAGGAAACCCAAGAACAAGATTGGATTCAATGATCATTTCCAAACTCCTTTTTTCCCAATCTCAATTCCAAGCAACTCTAGGCCTAAGGTATGTGGTGTTGAACCATTGGGTCCTTCCACCCATGGTTCCTAAACCATTTTTTAATTAATATTGCATGATTTAAAGTTGATTTTACAAATGAGTTTGCTAGTATGAACATGTCTATGAACTATGTTAAAGCTATGTAAAATTGTGACTGGTTTGCTGTGTTTTGAGCTGTAAATCTTGGACCTATTGTAAGATTTGATGAGGGATACTGATTTATATTTATTGATGGTGTTTTAAGGTATTGATTGATGGTTTTACAATAGATTTACTCGAATGATTTCATCTCTAAATTTCATGGTCTTATACTACCATTTCACACCCGCCAAGTGTTTGATAAAATGTCCGGTAATGGTTTCTTGAGGAATTGAAGGTCTAAAACATGTCTTATACTATGAATGATGTTATGATAATGAAATAAGAGTATGCAAATGATGTTATGATAATGATAAAAGGAAAGTATGTGTATGATATCTCTCTATATAGTGTTAGATTAACCATAGCCAATTGAGGAGTATGCCTCAATCACCATGGGAGGTAGGGTGTGACCATCCTCTAACCTATTAAGGGGTTTGTCCTTGGTAATCTATCAAAGGGTTTGTACCTTGGCACCAGGGTGATGGGGCATCATCATCACTAACCTATCAAGGGGTTTGTACCCTGGTAACCTATCAAGAGGTTTGTACCTTGGCACCAGGGTGATGGGGCGGCATCATCACTAACCTATCAAGGGGTTTGTACCTTGGCACCTAGGTGATAGGGCGGTATCATCACCAACCTACCAAGGGGTTTGTACCTTGGAAATCTTGTTTGGTCCTTTTTACACATATATTATCCTATATAAGCATAATTTACTTAAGCATATTTTATTTAAGCATTGATTATACATGCAATATTGTTATATTATTCCTATTGCCTATTATTATGCATTTTGATTATGATGTCTATTCTCTTGTTGCATTACATCCTAAATATTTAGTACATTCAAACGCACTATTGCATACTCTTGTGTATATGATATCACCATGTAGAAACCAGAGTCCCTCTTGAGCATCCTCCTTCATGTGGCTAGTCGACCTTCTCAAGATAGTTGGTGAGTCCTCCATTCTGGGGACCTAGTTTGTGAACTCTTGCAATGTATAAGACATTATTATCCTTGACGTATTGATCTTGTTGACTATGAGGGTGAGCCTGGTTATATGTCTTGGCCCCCGCTCTTATCTATGTGTGCCTTATGTTGATGGCTTGAGAGAGAGGATTCTTTGACGAGGCTCATGGTTCTTCTTATTCTATTCACCCTAGGTCTACTAAGATGTATAGGGATTTGAGAGAGGTGTATTGGTGGGGAGGCATGAAGAGGGACATTGCCAAATTTATTTCCGGTTGCCATAGTTTCCAACAAGTCAAAGTTGAACATCAAAGGCCGGGTGGCTTAACCCAAGGCATAGAGATTCCTACTTGGAAGTGGGAATAGGTTAATATGGATTTTGTGGTTGGGTTGCCCAAGACTAGAAAGGGTTTTGATTCCATATGGGTTGCGGTTGATAGGATGATGAAATTGGCTCACTTTTTACCGGTTAAGACTACATATGGGGCTGAAGATTATGCTAGTCGTACATTCATGACTTGGTGAGGTTGCATGGGGTTCCTTTTTCCGTAATATTGGATAGTGGTACATAATTCACTTCACAATCTTGGAGGTCCTTCCAAAGAGGTCTTGCGACTAAGGTAAAGCTTAGTACGACCTTTTACCCTCAAATGGATGGCCAAGCCAAAAAGAACTATCCAAACACACGAGGACATGCTTAGGGATTGTGTATTAGATCTTAAGGGTAGTTTGGATGATCATCTTCCATTGATTGAGTTTCTATATAACAATAGCTATCATTCTAGCATCGGTGTGGCTCCTTTTTAGGCTCTTTATGGTAGATATTAGAGATCACCGATTGGGTGGTTTGAGGTTGGTTAGGAAGCTTAGTCGGGACCATATCTTGTTATGGAGGCTTTTGATAAGGTTAATATACTTAGAGAAATGTTGGAAACAGCCCAAAGTCGCCAAAGGTCTTATGCCGATGTGAGAAGAAGGGATCTTGAATTCAAGGTTGGTGATTGGGTTATTTGAAGGTGTCACCCATGAAAGGTGTTGTCCATTTTGCTAAGAAGGGCAAGTTAAGCTCTAGATATGTGGGTCCGTATAATGTGATGAGAAGGATCCATAAGGTGGCCTACGAGTTAGATTTTCATGGAAAAATGGAATTGGTTCATCCGGTCTTCCATGTGTTTATGTTGAGGAAGTGTGTGGGTGATCCTAATGCTATTGTGTCTCTTGATATTATGGGGGTAGTTGAAGACAACTTGACATATGCAAAGGTTCCCGTAGAGATCTTGGATAGACAAGTGAAAAGGTTGAGGAATAAGGATGTTACTTCCATTAAGGTCCTTTAGAGGAACCAACAAGTCGAAAGTGCAACTTGGGAGTCCGAAATGGATATGCAAAAATGATACCCTTATATTTTCCATCCTGCTCAGGCCTAAGGTACTAATTCTAAGTCTTCTATGTGATTTCATGTCTCATATTCCAGCGCCTAAGTCATTTGCATGCATTCATGTTTATATTGTCAAGGTTCATGATGATTGTACACTTATGTTGACATTTTGAAAATGATGTTTGGAGTGTGTTGATGCATTCTTGTCTAATCTATTTATGAATACTCTTTCCATGTACATCTCTTTGACATTGGGGACGAATGTTCCTAAGGGGGAGATATTGAAACGACCTAAAAAGTGCCCGAAAATGTGCCTCAGAAGTGCCTGAAATCAAAATTTCCGTATATCATGCATTATATCGAAAATCCAACTTCATATTCTTGTTCAGGGGGGTCAAATCAAATGGGAAATGGGTCTAACCCCGATTTTAGCGAAACCGTAGCAAAATTGGAAAATCACAAAAATGTGATTTCCAGAGATGATCTACGCGACTTGCAAATGACGTGCCACAGAGTATTTTGTGCACTGTTTTACTTGTCAGGTCCAAGGCCTTAGGGTCTTGGGCCTAAATGTTCTTATGCAAGAAAATGCCTATACTTAGCCTTATTTCACCCTCATATCATTTAAAACACTCCCCAATACTCACTCAAACACAGCCAAATATTGCACTCCTAAATTTAAGTCTCAAAACTCATCCGGATCTCAACGTTCTAATTCAAGCTTCAAGTCTCCATCTCCAATCTTCTTCAAGGATTCTCCAAAGTTAAGGTATGTGGGTTTCTTTCATTGGTTCCTTTCACCTATGATACCCAAGCTCTCTTTTATCTAAAATTGCATGGTTTAAAGTTGATTTTCTCATGGGTCTTATCTATTATAAATTTCACTTCACACTATGTTGGGGTTTCATGAAATTATGGTTGTTTTAGCATGTTTTGAGCTATGAATCTAAGGTCTATTGTAAGATTGATGAAGGGTTTTGATGTATATTGCTTGAGGGTGTTACCAAGTATCTATTGATGGTTTTATGTGGAATTTTCTAGCATGATTCGACTCTTGAAATGCATGATTTTACACTAGCTCTACACACCCGCCAAGTGTTTGAGAAAATGTCTGGGTTACAATTTCTTGAGGAATTGAAGGTCTAATGCATGTCTTGTGAGTTGAATGCATATATGATGAAGAAAGGAATGTATGTATATGATATCATCTCTATGGTATGGGGAAAATGACCAAGCCTCAGTCGGGGGGTTGTAGGCCCAGGCAACCTTGTTCGGGGGTTTGTACCTCAATCGCCTCGCTCGAGAGGTAGTAGGCCTATGTAACCCTTTCAAGGGGTTTGGACCTTGATAATCATGTCGAGGGGTTTGTACTCCATCAACCATGCTGGGGGTTTATACCTCATCAACCTATTAAGGGGTTTGTACCTCATTCACCTCTCCAAGGTGGTGGTAGGCCTTTGATATGCACTCATAATGGTCTCTGCTTACACAGTATTATGTTCTATATAAGCATGGTTTACTTCAAGCATCATTCATACATGCCATATTGCTATATGCTTATTCATTGCCTATGTTATGCATTTTGATTATAGTGCTTATCACTTGTTGCATTGCATCCTATTTACTTAGTACATTCAAACATACCAACACATACTCTATACCTATATGATTTCACCATGTAGGACCCGAGCCCCTCTTGAGCATCTCCATCCACGTGGCTAGTACGATTTCACTCAAGCTTGTTGGTGAGTCCTCCATTCTAGGACATTGCTTATTGTCTCATGCTATGTTCTAAGACTACCTTTCTTTTCTGTATATGTTGACTATGAGGGTGGGCCCGATTACTTGTCTTGGTCCCCGCTCTTATCTATGTAGTAGAGGTGTTGTTGGACATGTCATGTGTAATGTTTTAAGCCTTAACTCTCCCTTGACTCTTGTTGTTATGATATGAATGATGTTCCTTAGCCCTGGATATCCCTATTCCTACTCTTTTGTTGTTATTTTGTTGCTTCCACAAACAAGCATGTGTAATGATATGTTAAGAGGCTTGCTTAGGTCCTTTCGAGTTCCCCATGCATCGTGTCACATCTAGGCCTAGGCTTAGGTCGTGAAACTTATGCATCAAAATAACATTGAAACATGATACCAGGAGTTTTTGCAACTTGACTCTAAGGGCTAAATCACATGACTTGGATTCTTAGACATGATTATCTAATTACCTTAGGCTTGAATAGAGTGGAAGAGATAGGGATATAATTTCATTATGTCTGCTTCTATTTCCTAAGTCGTATTTTCAACTTGTTAGTTCCACAAAAAGACTTTAATGGATGCTACTTCTTTCTTCCTCAATATCTTTTCTTGTCTATCTAGTATCTCCACCAAAACTTCTCCATATTTAAAATTCTCCTCAATATAAGCATCTTCCAATGGAACTAAGGAACTTAGATCTCCCATGAACTTCCTCAACATTAACACGTGGAACAACAGATGAATTGTCTTCATCTCCAATGCCAAATCCAACTCATTTACCACCTTACCAACCCTTCTCACAATCTTATAAGACCCTACATACCTAGGTCTCAACTTTCCCTTCTTACAAATCGTACTACACCCTTTATAGATGACATATTCAAATAAACCAAATCATCAACATTGAACTCAAATCTCGTCTTCTCACATCAGAGTAAGACTTTTGTGTACTTTAGGCCTTCTTCAATATTTCACTTATAAGCCTAACTTTCTCCATGACATCCATACACAAATTTGGTCCAACCAAAGCAATTTCCCCGACTTCAAACCATTCCATCGATGACCTACATCGTCTACCATATGGAGCCTCAAATGGCACCAACTCAATGCTTGAATGACAACTATTATTATAGGAAAACTCTATGATAGGTAGATGATCCTCCCTACATCCTTTAAATTACAAGACACAAGCTCTCATCATGTCTTCCAATATTTGAAATTTTCTTTCGGATTGTCCGTCGGCTTGAGAATAGAATGCAGTACATAACTTCCCCTAAGTACGAAGACCTCTTTGAAAGACTTCGAAAAGTGGGAGGTTAATTGAGTACCACAATTCGAAATAATGGATGATGGAATCCCATGCAACCTCACCAACTCCCAAATATATAACTTGGCATAATCTTTGGCACCAAAAAGTTGTCTTAATCAGCAAAAATGAGTCAATTTTGTAATTCGATCAACTATTACCCATATAGAGTCAAAGTCTATTTGTCTTAGGCTTCATACCATCTCTTCCCACGTCCAAGTAGGAATCTTACTACTTTGAGACAAGCCACCCGGTCTTTGGTGTTCCATCTTAACTTGTTAACAATTGCAGTATTCGGTCAGAAATTTAGCAATGTCCTTTTTCATTCCATTCCAATACTATACGTCCCTCAAGTCTCTATACATCTTAGTAAAATCAGGTGAACGTAATAGAAAGAATTGTGAGCCTCTTGTAATGTCCAAATTTTCAAACCCTTCAATATTCGACACACATAACCTCCCTTGATAATGAAGCACTCCATCTCCCTCTGGTGAGAAAACCTCTATATTTCCTTCCTTCACCAAGGCCTTCAATTCAACCAAAGGATAATCAAGATATGACTTTACATCTTCAACCAATGATGATTCGGAACCATTTATCACCATGACACCACCATTCTCAGCCTCACACAATTTTACCCTCAATCTAGCAAACCTATGAACTTCCTTTGCTAGTTCCTTCTTCCCATCATCTTCAAGTTGTGTTGCACTTCCCATGGATATTATACTAAGTGCATTGGCTATAACATTAGCTATACCCAAGTGATACTTTACACTCATGTCATAATTTTTGAGAAGTTCCAACTATCTTCTTTGTCTTAAATTGAGATCTCTTTGTTTAAACACATGTTGAAAACTTATATGCTAGCTGAACACATCAACATGGACCACACACAAATAATTACGCCAAATCTTCACTACAAGCACCATAGCTGCTAATTCAAGATCATGTGTTGGATAGTTCTTTTCATGCACTGTTAGTTGCCTGAAGCATAAGCAATCACCTTACTATTTTGCATAAAAACACAACCCAAAGAAATCCTAGAGGCATCACAATATAAAACAAATCCATCGGTGCACTCCAGTAATATTAAGACTGAGCTGAAGTCAACTTATCTTTCAAAGTTTGGAAACTTTTCTCACACTCATCCATCTACACAAACTTCACTTTCTTTTGGGTCAACTTAGTCAATGGAGAATAAGTAGAGGATAACCTATGAAAAAATCTTCTATAAGGACTAAGAACCTTTTAATATCCATAGAAGTCAATGGCCTTGGCTAATTTCTCACTACTTCCATCTTTCTAGGGTCAACTTTTATCCCATCACCAGATATAATATGCCCAAGAAATGTATCCTCTCTCAACAAAAATTCACATTTGTTAAACTTGGCAAACAACTTCTCATCCCTCAAGGTTTGCATGACCACCCTCAAATGCTCTTTGTGATTTTCTTCATCCCTCGAATAAACCAATATGTCATCAATGAATACCACCACAAACATATCAAGGTAGTGCTTGACAATCCTATTTATAAGGTCCATAAAGATAGCCGGTGCATTGGTTAACCCAAACGACATCACCACAAACTCAAAAGTGTCCATTCCTTGTTCAAAATGTCATTTTGGGAATATCACATTCCCTCACCCTCAATTGATGATAGCCAGACCTCAAATCAATTTTGGAAAAGTGCTTAGCCCTTTATAATAGATCAAATAATTCATCGATCCTTGGGAGGGGATATTTGTTCTTGATTATAACTTTGTTGAGTTGGTGATAGTCTATACACGTTTGGAGTGATCCATCCTTCTTCCTTACAAGCAATACCAAGACACCCATAGGAACTTACTAGGTCTAATAATCCCTTCTCTAGAAAATCCTTCAATTGCTCTTTTAGTACCTTTAACTCCAATAGGGCCATTCTATAAGGAGTGACTGCTATAGGTTGGTGTGTTGAGTAAAAGATCTATGCCAAAATCTATCTCCCTTTCGAGAGGGACATCGGGCAACTCTTCGAGAAACACATTGAGAAACTCATTGACTATGGGAACCGAATCAAAAGGCGGACTTTCAGATATGACATCTCTAACTTTTAGTAAAATGGTAGATACACCACTTAGAAATAATTTTACAAGCTTTGTGATAGGAGATAAACCAACCCTTACATGAAGAACTAACACCCTTCCACTCAATAGTAGGCTCATTTGGAAATTGAAATTTGTAACTATGGGTTTGACAATCTATGGGGGTATAAGAAGCATGCAACCAATCCATCCCAAGTATGACATCAAAATCTACCATTGAGAGCTTTACCAAATCACAAGGAATAACTTTATGAATGATGGACATGAGACAACCTATATAGACCTTTTGAGCAATGATGGACTCACCAATGGGAGTGCTAACTTTATAAGGCTCAACAAGAGCTTTAGGGCATGCATGAAATCTATTAGCAAGAAAGTGTGTGATAAAAGACAAATTTTCCCCAGATTTAAAAGTGCATAAGTATCAAAATCACAAAATTTTAACATATCGATAATCGTATCTAGGGCCTCTTCCACCTCTTGATAGCTATGAAGGGCATAAAACCTATTATCTTTTGGTACTCCTTGTACTTGTCCAGCATGACTTAGGGATTTGCATTCCCACTCCTGCACTCCTTTGCAAAATGGTCAAACTTACCACATGTGTAGCAAACATCTTGGCCGACTAGATATTCACCCTTATAGAGCTGTTCACACTTATAACACTTTAGATAAGCTTGTTCACCCCTACCTTGTTGGGGCCTAGGGTTGGACCTCTTATCTTTCTTAAGATTAGGAAGAGGAGTGTTACAGAGTCACAACCCAAGCCTAGGTCCACAGCATGACATAAGCACACATAGCACATCCTTGGTTGTGGAAGCATAATTAAACAACAAGCAAGTAATTCTAGGGGAAAGGGGGCCTTAGACTCAACTATGGGGATTTTATAAAGGAGAGGATTTGCATGAACACATAGCAAATAAAGACTAAGGGGCAGGCAAGTATGACTACGCTATGGAGGTAATAGGGCTTAGGACTTTCGTCATATCATTAACATTAAACAACACCTAAAAGGGGAATAAGGACTAAGGGAAGTCTTCCATGATTACATAAGCATGAATCAGTCAAACTCATAATATACACATCCATATCCTATAACATCTCTAACATGAATGGAACAGGGGTCAAGAAATCTCCCAGACTCACCCTCAAAATATAAATATCCAGAAATAGATGAGTCTGTACAAAAGCATGAAAGTAAGTGGATATTGTCCCCGAAATGGAGGATTCACCAATAGTAATCTTCAACAATAAAACTAGCCATGTAGAGAAGAAAGATGAATAGGAGCTTTGTTCCTAAATGGTCAGATAATTTAGGAAAAAAGTATATGTTAGTACTTGGAATGTACTAAGTATGCTAGGTGCAATACAGTAAGTAAATGTAAACCATAATTAAACAGTAGGCATAATCATAATCAATGGGTATAGGATCAATATGACATGAATGATTAATATTTAGTCAAATATGCATGAGGAATCACCAAGTCACATGACATATCATACATAGGTGGGGAAGGACCATAACTGACCTATAAGACCAAGTGAGCTACTACTTGGAATCTCGATGTTCACTCCACACCAGATAAGGGGTGGTCTACTTTGCCAAGGTAAATCAAAACACCTACCTTACGGCATGGCCTTTTCGAAATGTGTCTCCACCCCTTATCTTATGACATGGCCTTTTCAATAGGTTTTAACAAATATATTTACCTTATGGCATTGCCTTTTTGGTAGGTACAAGCCCATATAGGGAATCAATAACATGATCCTATAGTGGCATATAGTTTTGAGGCGGTGAGAGACAACTAATGCCTTATTGGTACTAGGTCATAATCCCACATAATACTTAAATCGTAATTATAGTCATAATATGCGTAGTCTCAAAATATCATAATATCATAATAGAGTAGCTCATCAAAGGCCATAAATCATAGCATCCAAAATAAGGCTTTATATCATTCATAATATTCATAACATACCCATGAGTTCATAACATGCTTGTTGCCCCTTTTTAATATTCTCAACATGCTTAATTTACATATCTTGCCATAAGGCTTTCATCAAATAAGAAGCTTGGCACATAACTTTGATCAAATAATGGTGGGTGTATATACATATGCTTAAAATCGTGCAATTCAAGACTAAATACATAAGAGGAGTAAAATAGAATCATTTGAGAATTATTCAAAGTGACCCACGAAAAACAAAGTAAAGCTTAGTTAGGTCATCATTATACCCTTATTTAAATCATATATTTCACATGGCATCTCATTGCATAATAGTATACAAAAGCATAATATCATAAATTTCTTCATAATATCATCATATAAAAGAGTTCATACAACTATCATAAGTTACCTATGACTTGAAGATAGATAAAGAAGAGGGTTAGCTGAGCTTTATGGAGGAAAGGCCTCCACTAATCAAAACCTACATACCTTGGTGTGATTGGAGATGGAAATCTTGTTAGAGTATGAAGAGAAACTGAAACCCTAGCTTACACCTTTTACTTGAATGTCTTGAGGGAGCTTGAGAGTATTTGGGAGGAGTTCAGGATTTAGGATATTCTAGAATGAGTTAAAGTTGAGTAGTTTAGGGTTGTATAAGGAAGGAAAGGGCTTAATTTCGGGTTTAAATGACGTAGAATAGACTTAGGATATTAGGAAATATTGAAATTGCCCCTTCTAAAATATATTGGACCAGACCACAAGACCCTATTTACGGGTCGTGGTCCAGTCCACGGGTCATGGAAATGGGGTCTTGTCCTATTAATTTTGAGACCCTCGAAAACCCTCTTTGAAACTAAAATCATGACACCACCTATGACCCATCAATTGACCTATGGGCCATCCTGTTTGTTCATACATTAAACTTCAGAAATCCATAATTTCCACCAAGTCTTCCCCCCATTCCCACGAGTATAACTTACGACTCGTGGATCCATCTACGACTCATGGTTACCTTCATGCATTAGTGTCTCTCTCAACTTGAGCTACTAAAATTGCACTATCGAGTCCACGAAACCTAAGCACAACCCGTGTTCCATGTGATGATCCATAAACCCCTTCGTGAACTCCACTCATACTTAGAAAATTTCCAGACTTTATTTCTTATGCACTTCTATTCCTTCTAACATGTGGGGCCTTACAATATCTTTCCCTTATGAACATTCATCCTCGGATGTGCTAAACGCAAGCTATGAGGAATAGAACACATGTGTTATATGCAAAATGCAACATATACATCATGAAATGTTTCAAATTATGCTTCAAATAACATTTACAATGCAAACTCAAAACCACTTAATCATGCATAGATGACATGAAAATGACATATAAGGAAGGGGAGGTTCTCAAGTAGGAAAAGCATAGTACTCAAGCTTGATTAGAATGGAAGAGATAGGGGTATCGCTTCTTAATGTCTGCTTCAGCTTCCCAAGTGGTACTTTCGACTTGTTGGTTCCTCTAAAGGACTTTGACGAATGTTATGTCTTTGTTTCTCAACCGCTTGACTTACCTATCCAATATTTCCACCAGAACATCCTCATAAGTCAAGTCCTCTTCAAAATTCACCACCCCTAAGGGAATACTGGAATTAGGGTCTCCAACACACTTCCTCAACATAGAAACTTGGAAGACCGGATGAACCATGCTCATCTCCATGGGCAACTCTAATTCATATGCAACTTTACCAATGCGCCATATGATCTGGTAAGGCCCTATATACTTATGGCTTAACTTTCCTTTTTTGCCAAAATGAGTCACGCCTTTCATTGGTGACACCTTTGTCATGCCCCAAGCCAAGGGCCTAGATGTGACACGATAAATGGGAAACGAAAAGGGATCCCAAATAAGCCTCTTCAGCATACATAAACATCTTTGGTTTCACGAAAGCATAGATGAGAAATAAACACAAAGCACATAATTTCTAAGGGAAACAGGGCTTTGGACTCACGCTATGGGAATGTTGTAGGGAAGAGGATAAGCATGAATCACATAGCAAATAAATCTAAAGGGCGGATAAGTATGACTCATGCTATGGGGAAAATTACGAATGTAGGACTTTCATCTCATTCATACAACAAACATTTAACACAAAGGGGAATAAGAGACTAAGGGAGACCTTTCATAAAACAAAAGCATAACGAGTCAAACTCAAAAGTACATAGCTTAACCGTATCCAGCGACACATCTAATCATGAGTAGAATAGGGGCCAAGACATCTCCTAGGATCACCCACAAAAGATAGTATCCAAATAGATAGGTTCTAAATAAGGCATGAAAGTAAATGGATGTTGTCCCCGTAAATGGAGGACTCATCAATAGCAAATTTTCGCTCGAACCGTGTTGCCATATGAAGAAGGAGGATAGAAAGGAGCTCTCGTCCCTACATAGTAAGATCATGTAGGCAAAAAGTATGTGTTAGTAATTTTAATGTACTAAGTATTCGAGGTGCAAATGCAACAAAGAACGTAAGCAATAATTAAACAAAATGTATAATCATAATCAATGGATATAAGCTCAATATGTCATGCATGCTCAATGTCGTGGTCAAATATGCATGAAGAATCATCAAGTCATATAACATAATATACGTATATGAGAAGAGACCATAACTGACATGTAAGACCAAGCGAGCTACTACTTGGAATCTTGATGTTCACTCTACGCCAGACTAGGAGTTTACTTTGCCAGGGTAAACCAAACACTCACCTTACGGGAACTCCCCCATTTAAGAAAGTTCTTCATAATCACCTTATAGGAACACCACCCTTTTTGATATTTATATAATATCAACCTTGCAGGAGCATCACCTTTTTTGGTATGTGATTCACATGTGCCATATGGGAACACTACCCTTTTTGGTTAATGAAGCAACTTAAGCTATATGGATCCATTAACCAATTCACAATCCTATGGTGGCAACATAGTTATGGGACAGTGGTTATCTACTAAGGTCTGTTCTGTGCTAGGTCACAATCCTAAGGAATACTCAAACCATACGTATAGCCAAGATATGTAAATCATCATAATATCATAATATATTCATAGAGTAGCTCATCAAAACTAAAGCTTCTTAACATCAATATAGGGCTTCATAACTTTCATAACTCTCATAATACATTCATTGTTTCATAACATACATAATAGCCCTTTTTCATATCATTTATGATTTCACATAACTTGTCATAAGGCCTTCATATTCATAGAATCTTGGTATACATCTTTATTCAAATCATGGTGGGTTAATGTACAAACACTAAAATCATGCAAGTCATGAGTAAATGCCATGAGAGCTAAAAAATGGAATCACTTATTCATTATTCAAAGAACCCACCAAAACATTATAAAACTTTGTTAGGGCATCATCAACCCCTCATATAAATCATAGATTTCACATGCATTTTCATTGCTTAATCAAATACAAAGGTATATCACCATGAAGTGCTTTATATGATCATCATAAAAGAAAGTTCATAACATCACCTTGCAATTTCAAAACTTCAAAACTTATAAAGAAGAGGAGGAATGGTTGAGCTTGTGGAAGAAAGGACTCCATAGTCAAAACCCATAGTTTCCATAGTCAAAACCAATATACTTTAGTGATAGGAGATAGAAAACCCTGGAAAAATGATGAGAAATTTGGAATCCTAGCTTGCACCTTTCCTTCGAAGACCTTGGAGAGCTTGAGAGTATCTTGGTACTTAAGAGTATTTGTTGAATGAGAGGAATGGAAGGAATTAAGGTTATGACGGTTCTTAAGGCGTCTCTTGAGGGTCAAAATGACATAGCTTGAACATTAGGCAACAGGAAAGGTCGAATTTACCCCTTTTAAAATTCTACCTGACAGGACCACGAGACCCCATTTATGGGCCATGGTCTATTCCAAAGGTTGTTGGTAAAAGTCTCGACTGATGACATTTCGAACTTTCAGAAACTTTTCTCTGATTCATATTTCTCGACCAGACTTACATCTCGTAAGTCACTTTATGGGTCATCCGATAAGTCGTATATCCCACTTCAAAAATTATCATTTTTACCAAGCCTGGCCCTCAACACACGAGCACCACATACGGCTCGTGGAACCAATTACGGCTTGTAGGACCCCTCGTAACAACTGATACTTACAAAATTTCCATGATTTTTTTCTTGTAGCTTTCATACTTCTCATGTTTCTAGACTTCCTCATAAGTCACGTTCTCTTCCATATTCACCACCTCCAAGGGCACAATGGAATTAGGGTCTCTAATACACTTCATCAACATGGAGATATGGAAAACTGATGAATAATACTCATTTCCATGGGCAACTCTAATTTGTATGCAACATTACCAACATATCTCAAGATCAAGTAAGACCCTACATATCTAGGGTTTAATTTCCCTTTCTTGCCAAACCACCCCCTTCTTTGGTGAAACCTTCAAGTACATGCAATCATCAACTTCAAATTCAAGGTCCTTTTTCTAGTGTTTGCATAGGAATTTTGTCGGCTTTGACATCTTTCAATGTCTCCCTTATTATTCTCACTTTCTTAAAAGATTCCATAACCAACCATGGGCCCAACAAAGCCATCTCCCCTACTTCATACTATCTAATTGCGGATCGACAACACCTCCCATATAAAGCTTCAAAGGGATTCATTCTGATGCAAGAGTGATAACTATTATTATATGTGAACTCTATAAGTGGAATATACTCATCACAACTACCCTTAAGCACTAACACACAAGACCTTAGCATTTCCTCAAGAGTTTAAATGGTCCTCTCGACTTGACCATCCATTTGTGGGCGAAAAGTCATGCTAAGCTAACCTTAGTACCAAGGCCTTTTTGGAAGGACCTCCAAAATTATGATGTGAATTGAGTGTCGTGATCCGATATAATAGCTAATGGAACCCCGTGTAGTCTTATCAACTCATGAATATACAAATTAGCATAGTCTTCGGCACCATAAGTCATCTATCAACAATGACCCAAATGGAATCAAAATATTTCCTAGTCTTTAGCAAACTGATTACAAAATTCATATTGATCTCTTCCCAACTCAACTAGGAATCTCAATGTCTTGTGTTAGGCCACCTAACCTTTGATGTTCGACCTTCACTTGTTGGCAATTACGACATTCCACCACAAACCTTGCTATCTCTATCACAACCCAATTTTGAGGGTGTGGTAGTTGTCCTTATACCACCAAGACAAGTGAGCCTAAATCGACCACAACAGCATAAAACATAATAATTCAAATGTTAAATCAAGATAACATTATGAATAATAATACTTTTACGTCATAAATGTATAATCCAAACTAGAAACTATCCTAGAATTAGTTGACACAAGGTAAAGCCTCTATTATATCAGAATAAGAAAGGAAAGATACAAGTCTCAATAGTATTTGTCCCTTAAATAGAACAAAATATAGTAATATCTGAAAGTCTTGAGAGTATCTGGAGCAACAAGAAACTACCTCTCAGCTGTCAATAGCTCAATCCTTAAGAAGGAAGAGAAGAAGGACGTCAGTAGGATCTGGGTTCTCTACTTACACACATGTGTAGAAGAAAAATAAGGGTTAGTACCAAGGTATCCAACAAGCAGAACTAATCACAGGTAGAGAACAAAGAACTAAGCACTCTTTTCGTCCCAACCATTTACCTTAAGACTACAAAACTTGCATGCAAGAAAGGTCAGCATATGCAATATAGAAAATATAAACAATTGTCATCATATATCATAGTGTCTCAATAACCCAAACTTCACAATATACTGAGCTAGGGTTATTCAACATATATTACACCCTTTCAATAGTTAAATCTCAACAATATATAAAATTCATATCATTCAATACATCACATGTAGAACATATATCAACTTTAAAAAATAAGTGATATGAAATAGAATGAATACTATGAACTATAATTAATGTGATGCAATGTCTAATAACCATGATGTGTGTCTGTCCGATGATAAATATCCATTGATATAATCAGATTAGAATCCAGAAAGGCCATATATAGAGCATATATCCACCAAAAATGACCTCAGCACAATAATCAAGATCGCAATGACCTCACCATGATAATCAAGCTGGAAATAACCTTGAGAAATACCATGACTTATAGGAACCTCAAACCCCATATCAATTATCTCTCTCAACAACCTCGATCGGTTGCAACCTCGATCTCAAATATCAATATTTCTTTTTCATTATCAAATAGCCGAAACCATTTTCCTTCAGCTTTTCATCATCAATGGAACATTAAGCACATATATATATCATCATAATACAAGTATCACTTTTATAATCATGAGTGCATACAAGATGTCCACATAGTTCATTTGCTCATAACCAAGTACTCAATCTCACTCTCAATTAGCTAGAACTATTCTCCATTGGCTTTTCATCACAAATGGAATATCAAGCAATTCATATCATTATACTACAATAATTACTTTACAAGTATAGATAGAGGCAAGATGTCCAAATTTAATCATTTATTCAAAATCATCAATCATTTTCATCATCTTTCGACGTTTGAGTCATCATCAACATATAACTTAATAATCACAATACAACATAGTTCAAATCTTTCAAATACCTTTTTTCATCATAGCTTAGGACAATTCTTCATGTAGGTCTTCATTTCACAAGAATTTAATTTCATAATTTCCAATAATATCTCAACATAAGCGTTTAATTCAACATTTCACACAAAGCAATTCAATAGGCAAACTCATGTAACATAAATCAAAGTTCAACAAATAGAACAAGCATGAACACTCTTGCACCATCAATAATGGGATAACAACCCATTTCACAATATCAACTCACAATTCTAAGTTAACAACCATAATCACCAATTCATGAATCATGTCATACATGCCATCATTTTCGCCTTTCTATTACCCAAATCTTATCCACTAGAATAATTCACTAATCCTCAAATTTCACATTGAAAGCTAATATTAAGTTCAATAAACTCAACAAGGGTTAAAGTCCACTTGTTTCAATTTCTATAAACTCAACAAGAGTTAGAATCGACTTGCCTCAGTTTAGCCGATCAATCACTCCAAAGACAAAGTCTTCCCCTTTCAAACCGAATCTATAGTACCACAATCTACTTGAAAAAAAATTCAAAATCACAATATAAAACTAACAACACTAAAATCAAGCAATTTGGAAAAAAAAGGTAAAATCATCCAAACTATCAAGACTCGATTTCAAGGATGAGGACACTTGTCCTTATTCACCAAGACAAGTCAGCCTAAACTAACCACAACAATATAAAACACAATAATGTGGAAGCTAAATCAAGATAACAATACAAATAATAAGACTTTAAGTCATAAATACATAATCCAGACTAGAAACCAGAACTAGTTGTCACAAGGTACAAGCCTCTATCACATCAAAATAAGAAAGTAAAGATAAAAGTCGCAATAGTATTTGTCTCTCAAATAGAACAAAACTAATAGTAATATCTAACAATCCTGACAAGCAACTATCGCTCAGCTATCAATAGCTCAGTCATTAAGAAGGAGGAGAAAGTGAACGTCAGCAGGATCTGAGCTCTCAACCTACACACATGTGTAGAAACAAACTAGAGTGAGTACCAACGTAAAACAAGAAGATCTAATCACAGGCAGAGAATAAAAAACTAAGCACTCCTTCCATCCTAACCAATTACCTCTAGACTAATAAACCTACTCGCAAGAAAGGCCAGCATATATAATATAGGCAATATAAAAAGTTATAGTCAAATATCACAGTGTCTCAACAGCCCGAACTTCATAATATACCGGACTCATGTTATTGAACATATATAATAACCTTCCAACAGTTCAATTTTAACAATATACAAGGTTTACATCACCTGATACATCACATTTAGAACATATATCAATTTCAAGAAAGGAAATATGAAATGGAATAAATGCTATGAAATACAATCTATGTGATGCAATGTCAAGTAACCATGATGCATATTTATCCTGCGATACACATCCACTGATATAATCAGATTGGAATCCATGGAAGATGCACATAGACCACGTATACACTAGAATTATTTTCTTTCAGCAATTACTTTTAAACCTTAGCCAAAACCATTTCTCTTTGGCTTTTCATTTCTTTTCTTCTTTTTTATTTTTCTAGCCAAAACTATTTTCCTTCAACTTCTAATTTCTTTTATTTTTCCTTTTTCTAATTGAATCCATTTCCCTTGAATTTTTCATCATCAATGGGACATTAAGCACATATATACATGATCATAACACAAGTATCATTTTCATATACAAGATATCCACATAGATCACTTATTCAGAATCAAATACTCAATCTTATTATCAAGCCAAAACCATTTCTCTTTGGCTTTTCATCATCAATGTTACATCAACCAATTAATGTCTTCATGGTACAATAGTCACTTTTACAAGTATAGAAATAGGCGAGATATCCATACTAAATTAGTTATTTAAAATCACCAATCATTGTCCTTGTCTTTCAACATTTGCATCATCATCAACACATTACATAATAATCAAAATACAATTATATCTGCCATAATATACCTTAAAAATTAATAAGTATTGTAGTCATCATCGCATATTTACCCAACAAAGAGTCGAGTCGATATCCATAGAAATAACCGATTTAAGATTAGAAGCATTAAATTGGCCTAAGGGTTTGTAGCATTAGTAAAAGTGATGGCGACTACTATATATTTAATAAACGGTTGTTAGATTTGAATTTAAAACAAATAATATGAGATATACCAGGGTGTGTTAACTTTGGACAAAAAATCAACAAATAGTTCTTACATCTTGAATGAATGTATTAATTGAGTGTAAGTAGATTAGAATGCTAGTACCTGCTATTTTCGATCAGACAATAGCAGTATATCACATAAACTTACTATAGCTTCACATGCTAAATTACACTAGAACGCACTAGGCCCCAAGCAATTAATAAGCAAACCATTTAATATTTTAGTTGTTGAACCCTTATCAGGAATTCAACTAAAACCCACAATATTTCAAGCTATCATATTCATTACTCACTTCAATCATTCAAAAATATTGCAACAATTGAAGATATAAACATAATCATGAGTTTGCAACCTCAAGATTTCAATTAAGCACAGCAACGTAACGCCCCGCAGGTTTGAAGTTGAGAAAAGGCAAAAGCTAGAAATTTAGCTACTCAATTTGAACCACGAGACCTAAGTAGGGTGTGTGTCTTAGTTCACAAACCATACAAAGGTCTTGTATATTGGGTGTTGGAAATTTTTGAAAGTCTGAAAGTGGAGTACAAGAAGGTGTTACGGGTTGTTAAGTACTCTACGGCTCATAGATAAGGTCACAAAAGGGGGTGCCAAATGAATGAGAAGTGAAGTTTCTAGAAAGTGGTCTATGATTAATAGCACCACCCATAGTTGAGGTACATCTCATAAAATTCCTTTGTAGTTGAGGTCTAAGAAAATGAGAAATTTGTCTAAGTTTGGAAGGACTCTATGAGTACAACCATGAGTCATAGAGAAGAAGACAGAGTGTAAGGTGGTCTCATAAATTTAGGTCCTATAAGATCAATTTCAAGGGTTTCAGATGTGTCATTAGATGAATGGGACCTATGGCCCATAAGTTGACCAACGACCCATAAACAGGCCTTGGTAGATCCATTTGGCAAGTCTTATGAAGGATGTTTTCAGCCTTTTCTCACATTCTAAGCCCATTGTGACATTGTTTTAGCCTCTTACATGCCTATATAAAATTAGTACTACCCCAATAACTGCTATTCTTAAGAGTCATCCCTTTCAACCCAAGCCCTAAATCCTCCCAAGTCTCCCAAGGTCCTCCATTGAAGACAAGGCTACGATTTCAAACGTTCTTCTCCAATGTTCGTGATTTCTCCATAGATATTTGGCTAAGGTATATAGATTAAATTTGTGGTGCTATTCCATCCACATAGCTCAAGTTTATCTATTTTACTTGGTTCCATAGTTTATGCATGTTGTGAGGTTTTGTGAAATCACTTTAATCATGGAGTTTGTGATGCATTTCTAGTTGTGTGAAGTATATTAGCATCATGCTATGGTTTCTTATGAATATTGAGTTGAAATTCATGTTTATCCTAGTAGGATTTTACGAGGATCATGTTGGTTTGATTTGAATGATTAGAAATAATTATACTCTATTTTTTATGTATTCATATACAACTTTCACAATTTCAAGTCCTTGAGCATGAACCCCTAATATTTGGACCAAATCTATGTGGAAGAATATTATATTAAAGAAGGGAAGTCTCGATCCATGATATGTAAGAATATAAATATTTTTTAATTTAAAAGTGTTTTCACTTATAAAGCTAGCTTATATTTATCAAGCTATGAGAGTTATGTTACTATGGATCGTGATTTATTTGATGATTTTGTAAGATGAATTCCATATATTCTATGTCATACGAAGGAAGATGATATGTATAATTGTGGTGGGTTGTCTAAGATTGGTTTAAGTTGATGACTTTCAATATAATGATAGATTGTCCTCTTGAGTTGTATGATTTAAAGTTCATATGTATGAAACCCACTCAATCATCATATCAAAGCTATGAAGGGGAGTCTCCAAAGATGAGGGTTCAATTATAAATTTATGAAAGTTAAAGTTATGATGTTTTGAATCCCTCAAAGTCATGTTCAAGATATATCATTTTAAAAGAGTGCAAGCCCAACATGTGGATCTTAAGATGAGCTACTCCTATATGTATGTGATATTAAAGTTATGCTTCAAGTTTATGATGATTATGATTATACATATATTTTCAAATGTATTCCATGGGAATGACTTAGAACCAAGTGAGGCATAGTGGTGGGATTCGGTAAGGGAATCTTAGTAGCAACCCTTTATCTCCTTAACTATGTGCAACCATTGGAGACCTTGTAGGCTATGGTTACGTTAGTAGATCCACGTAAGTTATAGTGTTCCTTAAAGATGCAATTGCGAAGTTACCATAGTTTTGGATATCTACCTTAGCAAGTAGATTTCTCTTCTCCCAATAGAAAAAGTACATTGGTTTTTTTCTGAATGGAAGAAATTCATTGGATTCCATAAAGTAGATCAAGTAGTCTATGTCAGTTACGGTCTTCTCCCACATATGTATGATATAAAGAAGTTGTGTTTCATGCAAGTTTTCATTAAAGCGTACTCATGTATGTCATATTGAGATTATATTTTATTGTATATACTTATGCATCTTGTTTATGAGGCTTATGATGTATCATTGTGTTGTATATCACATATGTTCTTGTTCCCTCTTATTATGTCCAAAGATGTTTACTACTATGAAAAAGTGTAATAAAGTTCCTATAACTCATGGTTTTACAAGTTCAAATGGTACTTCTCCCAAAGGTATTTGATTACGTATTCAAGCATGTAAAGTGATATCCATTTTCACCACTAATGTTTCTTTTACAATAAAATGGTCTTCTACGAAAATGATGCATTGTTCACCTAAGGGTACTACTATTGTCATTGTGCATGACCCCATATGATTTCCTTATTCTTGCCTATGCCCATTTATGCATTCTACTAAGTTCTCTCTAAAAATTGCCTTCCAAGTTTAAAATGGTATTGGCTTGATTGTGACTACCAATGCCCTTGTAAATGAATGAATGTAATATGAGACTTAGCATGAATCATTTCGTAATTGTTTCCATATCATGCATTGCATATGTACATACCAGTACATTTAAAGTATTGACACATACTTTCATACATAATTTAACCATATAGGAACTGGTGTTTCTTGATACCTCCATGTGGCTAGCATCAAAGTGTCGTAGCAGAAGTTGGTGAGTCCTCTAGTTCGGCGATGTCATTTTAGTTTTCCTTCCATGTCGATGTATTTGGATATTTTAGTTCCTAGTTATTTATTTCTGTTACTGTGATTGTATTTAAGGGTGAGCTTGAACATGTCTTAGCCCCCGCCAAGTTTATGTTAGAGGTATTGTTGGACATATTATGATTGTATCATCTTCTTTAATTCATTATGGTTTAAACTTGTGGCCCTTAGCCCCGTTTTCCCTTAGTCTTCTATCTTACCTTTATGTAATTGCTTGTGAATGCTTAAGATATTTAAGATGGCTTGGGTGAAGTGTCTTCTGGTATCTCATTTATTTTGTGATGACTAAGCCCCTAGGTTGAGTTGTTACAAACTTGGTATCAGAGCATGAGGTTTTAAAATATTCCTTGGAGTCCAACATATCGCATCGAATAGTCTTATTCATTGGTGTGAAGCATGCCACATCTATGTTAGGAGACTAAAAGGTATTTAGGAAATCGTATTACTTCTTTCATGATCTATGTCTTGCTTTAAATATGTCCTAAGGTTCCTTCTATATAACGAACCATTATTTTCACTTTTCTAGATAATGCCTCTAAGAAGGATGCCTCAAGACCCTCAAGATGAGAGAGTTAGTCATGCAGAATTTCGGGCCGCTATAGCTATGTTGGCACAAGTTGTAACCAAACAAGCCAACCAAGGAGCCTATGTGTTGAATGCTCCCACTCCAGCTTAGAGGGTAAGGGACTTTGCTATGATGAACCTTCCCAAGTTCTATGGATCAAAGGTGAAGGAAGATGCTCAAGATTTTGTGGATGAAGTGCACAAGGTACTAGCCATTATAAGAGTGACTTCAGAGGAAAAGGTAGAGTTGGTAGCCTTCTAGTTAAAAAGAGTGGCTCAATTATGGCACGCTCAATGGATAAATTAAAGGAATGAATATTGGGGGCCAATTTCATAGGGAGAGTTCAAAGATGCGTTTCTAGATTTCTTCTTTCCCTTGGAGTCGAGGAAAGCTAAATTGCAAGAATTTATCAACCTTAAGCAAGGGAATATGAGTTTGAGAGAGTATTCCCCAAAATTTACTCAACTCTCCAAATATGACCCTGTGTTAGTTGTCGACCACTATGCTAGAATGAGAAAATTCATGTCAGGCTTATCTGATTCGCTTGTTCAAGAGCGTCGAGTTGCCATGCTAGTAAAGAAAATGGATATTTTGAGCCTGATGACTTACATAGAAATAATTAAGGATGAAAATATGAGAAAGGGTGCAAGAGAGTCAAAGAGGACCCATCCTGAAAGGGCTACATCATCCACTAAGACTTTGGAGCCTAGGAGCAAGAAGGAGAGAAACCCATATCCTACTTGTGACAAGTGTCAAAGGGCACCATCTGGGAGATTATTTACCTGTTCGAGTACATGTTTTGAGTGTGGTGAGTTGGGACACAAGAGGAAGGATTGCCTGATGGCCACAGGGAAGGGAAAAGAAAGAGCTCGTGATGGCTTCCTGGTATGTTTGTCTATCTCTAAAGGTGATAATGATTGGCATTAGAAGGTCTTATAGTTATAACGGTATAATTGGTGTTGGGCGCAAGTAGTTGTATTGAGGTATTTGCAGAGTGGTAGTCTTTATGTTCATCCTCATGTATCATTTATTTTAGCCTCGACTTGTTTTCATTGTACATGCATATACATGAAGTTGGTTTTGATTAGAATCTTACGTGAAATCATGATAAATATATTATGTATGCACTTAGAATAAAACTTTGCATGAAAAATATGTTTGGGCTCGCGTATTGCATGGATTGCTATCATTCATTTCTCTATTATCATGCTAGCTTGATTAATATTTGGGGATGAATATTTACAGGGAGCCTATTGCAACACGCGACAGGTTTGAAGTTGAGACAAGGCAAAAGCTAGAAATTTAGCCACTAGATTTGAACCACGAGACCTAAGTATAGCTCGTATCTCGGTCCACAGAATGTACAAAGGTCTTGTAGAGCGGGTGTTGGAAAACTTTGAAAGTCTAGAAGTAGATTACGAGAAAGTTTACGGGTCTTAAAGTGTTCTATTGCTCGTAGATAGGGTCATAGAAAGGGGTTCAAAATGAAGAAGATTTGGAGTTTTTGGAAGGTGGTCTACAGTTAACAGCATGGCCCATAGGTCGAAGTATAGCCTGTAGAATCCTCAAAGGTCTAAGAAAATAAGAAATTGGGCTAAGTATGGAAGGACTCCACGAGTCTAACTATGAGGCATAGAGGAGAGGATGACTCATAAGGTGGTGTCATAGATTTTGGTCCTACATCAGTTTTAGGGTTTTCAGATGCATTATCAGATGATCGGGACCTACGACCGATGAGTTTACCTACAGCCCATTTACTCTATGGCCCATAAACGGGCCTTCGTAGATCAATCCAGCCAGATTTTATGAGGGTGTTTTTGTTATTTCCTCATATTCTAAGAACAATGCTATGTCACTTTGGTCTCTTACACGCCCTATATTTGTTTATTACATCCCCAATAACCCCTATTCTTAAAAGTCAACCGCTTCAACCCAAGCCCTAAATCCTCCTACCTCTCCTAAGGTCCTCCATTGAAGACAAGGATAGGGTTTTGAGTTTTCTTCTCCAAAGTTCATGATTTCTTCGCAGATCTGTGGCTAAGGTATGTAGGTCTAATTGGTAGTACTCTTACATCCTCAAAGCTCAAGTTTCTCTATTTTACTTGGTTCCAAAGTTTATGCATGTTGTGAGGTTTTGTGAAATCACTTTAATCATGGAGTTTATGATGCATTCTTAGTCATGTGAAGTATATTAGCATCATATTATGGTTTATTGTGAATATTGAGTTGAAATTCATGTTTATCCTAATAAGGTTTTACAAGAATATTGTCGGGTTGATTTGAATGATTCTAAATAATTATATGCAATTTTTATGTATGCACATACAACTTTCATGATTTCAAATCCTTGAGCATGAACCCCCAAGTTTTGGACCTAAACTATATGGAATAACATTTTAAGAAAGAATGGAAGTCTCAATCCACGATAGGTAAGAATATGAATGTTTTTAAACATAAAAAGGTTTTCACTTATGAAGCTATCTTATGTTTATCAAGCTCTGAGAGTTGTTACTATCGGTCATGATTTAATTGATGATTTCGTGAGATGAATTCTATATAATATATATCATACGAAAGAAGATGATATGTATAATTGTCGTACGTTGTCTAAGATTGGTTTAAGTTGACAACATTCAATACAATGATGCATTGTCCTCTGGAGTAGCATGATTTAAAGTTTATATGCAAAAAATCCACCCAATCATCATATCAAAGTTATGAAGGGGACACATAATCTCCAAAGATGAGGGTTCAATAATAAAGTTATGAAAGTTTATGAAAGTTAAAGTTATGACGTTATGAATCCCTCAAAGTTATGTTAAAGATAGATCCTTTTAAAAGAGGGCAACCCTTACATGTGGATCTTAAGTTAAGATGAGCTATTCCTATATGTATACGATTTTATATCTAAGACTTTACGGTGATTATGATTATACATCTATTTTCATATGTATTCCAAGGGAATGACTTAGCACCAAGTGAGGCATAGTGGTGGGATTTGTTAAGGGAATCGTAGTAGCAATATTTTGTCTCCTTAACTATGTGCCACCATATGAGCCCTTGTAGGCTATGCTTAGGCTAGTGGATCCATTGATGTGCTGTCAAAAAAGGGACTTTGTGAGTTCTTAAAGCGACTTTTTAATGTTTTGATGTGTTTTTGTGTTACTCTTGCAAAAAAGTTAGGTTCGCATAATTTTGAAGAAAAGTTGCAGATTTTGATGAAGGATAGGCCATATGAGCCTACCTACGAGTCTTAGGTTGTGTCGTAGCAAGAATCAAAAACCAGAAATCTGCCAAGTGGAGGTCACCCCTATGAGCCCAGCCTATGAGTCGTAAGACACACTATGAGTCGTAAGACACACTATGACTCGTATAGGTGGACTCATAGCAAGAATCAGAGAGCCAAAATGTTGGACCAAAAAAACTGAAGACCAAGCCTACGAGACAAACATACGAGTCATAGCCAAGAAACAACTCGCACCTATAGTTTATACCAGTTCAGTCCAAGATTCCAAGAACCTCATACGAGAACCCGACAATGACTCATAGGTCATCCTATGAGTCGTAACTGCGAGACTTATTAGCTGCCAGTTGTCTCTTCTATGTAAATTCTAGGGCTATTTTGTAAATACTATTCATAACTTAAGTTAGGTTTTTGAGAGGAGTTCCACTAGTAGACATTTCACCATTACATTTTGAAGATTTTCTTAGCGTTTTAGGGTAGTTTATGGTTCTCTATTGGAAAACCCATTTTGGGGATTGCAAATCTTGCCTTGTACTCATTGTTGATCAATTAAGCTTGTGAATTTGCAACTTGTGGTGCTTATTTTCTTCATTGTTATTGGTAAAACTCCCAATTATGTCTATCATATGATTTTTTTTGTGTGTTTTGCATTAGCCGTGAGTATCTAAGAACCCACAACAGGGGCTTGTAGGAACCATGGGTAGTTGACTTGAAATAACCTAGTTTTCTTGCATTTCTATGATAGGGGTTTCGCATGTATTATCTATTTTCCTTCATTTTTAATGTTGTTTGGTGGCGGCCAATACCAAACCATGCCCACTATCATGATCCCGACCAAGGTACTGAGGAATAGAAAAAGGAAAGTACATGACAGAACTCGATTGATATGTTCTCGTCTAATCAACCAAACCTGACGAAGGGGAGGTTGAGTAGGACTACTGGTAACGGTTTGTTGGCATGCCATGGTGGCTGACCAAGTGCCATGATGAAATTCGACCTTCACCTTTATAAGAGGGCCAGAAGAACCTAAGGTATCATCCTGCATGCGAATCACCAATTACAGTTATGTATCTAAGGTAATCAAGTCGATGAACCATGGAGAACACAATCCCCGAGTTGTTCCCAAAATTGAGTGTTTCCTTGCGTTATAGATAGTGTTTGTTTTAGTTTGTTTTTGAATCACAACCCCTCCCCCCCCCCCACAATTTAGAGATTGTAGTCATAAATACTAGGAATGATCAGTAGTGAAGTCTTGTAGTCAAGCCCTGTATTCCCTGTGGATTCAACACTAACCTCGGTTAGGTTAATTACTGCTAGCGACCGCTTTCTTATTGGAGCATGAACATTATAAAAAATTTATGGCGTCATTGCCAGAGAATATAGCTAGGTTTTGATTTGATTTCACTGTTAGTTAGTTCTAGTGTTAATTTCTAGAATCTCTTGTACTTTACTTTTGTTTTTGTTTTTGTTATTTGATTCTTTTGCAGGGTATACTAGGTTGTATGCCTAATACAAGGAGTCAAGGTAATCCCTTAGCTCCATTTAATTTGGAGATCCATCGGCTACCAAGAAGGATGGCTCAAGTGAATGAGGATATGGATAGAGAGGAGAATCTACCACAAAGGGGTAACAGGCCAAAGCTCAGGGACTTCAATGAAAATGCTTATGGTTGGAATCAATATCGATTGAACACTATGGCTATGGATGTTACTGGAGCTATAGTAATGCCTCTTTTACCGGTAGATACTAAATTCATAGTGTCGAGTGGATTGCTCCAAAATCGAGGATTATTCACAGGGCTACCTTCGGAGGATCCCTATCGTCATCTTCAAAATGTAGTGTTTGTTTGCAAAGTGTCATGGGGACACAAAACCTTACTCTTGATGTTGTGTGTTTGAGAGTGTTTCCACTATCATTTGGCAATGCAGCTGTATGGTTATCCGAGCTTCCTACTGGTACTATCATAAGTTGGCTTGAACTTCAGAGAGTATTCCTCGAAAGATATTTACCAAGGTTCAAAAAGTTGAAGTTCAAGGACTAAATCAACAACTTTGAGCAATTGTCAGGTAATTCTATCAGCATAACATCGGGTAGAATTGCTAAATGCTTGAGGATGGTCCCTGATCACAAGATTGTTGACGATGCCTTAGTTGAAATTTCTATTGGTCACTTGATGAAAATAGTCAGGCTTGCGCCGATATGATTATGGGAGGCATGTTCCTAGACTAACCCTATGCATTGATAGCCACAAGAATGGAGCAAGTGTTCAAAACAAATCGACCATGGGGACAATGAGAGTAAGGTGCGGTGAAATTTTCTTGTGTGGTTAACACAAATAATGAGCAAGCAAAGGTAAATGAAGAGATCATGGAGCAACTTACTCAATTTTGCACAAGTATGGACTTAGTTTTAAAGAAAAATCAGGCAAGTATCAAGGCAGTCATGCACCAACCTCCGAAGATCCTACCTATGATGATCCATTCTTTGATAAGGATACATGTTTAGTAAGTAACCAAGCGGCAGGTATTCGGAACAAACCCCAAGGGTCCAATTTGGATTATTGGAGACAAGATTCCAGGAATCAAGGTCGGAACTTCACCCGTGACGGAATGTATAGAGATAGAAAAGGTTGATACTATGAGAGAGAGAGAGAGTGCCAGATGAAGAATGGGGGAGAAGAAAGGGCTATAGGAATGGTCCTTATGTGCGACCACACAATCGTGATGTCGGATCAAGCAACTCAAGGATCAAAGATATGTTTGAAAAATTGTTGAAACAAGCAGACCATCAATATGAGACTTTAAAGGGAATGAAAGAAGATATCTCAAGTATTAACTAAAAGATAGAGTCTTACTCGATGGAATTCAAGCAACTTGAGCAACAATTTGGACAAGTTTCTTCACAATTGAACAAACGCCAAAAGGGCACCCTACCAAGCAATACGGTTCAAAACCCAAAGAATGAAGGGCATTGCATGATGGTGATGACTAGGAATGGCAAGAGCATCATAGATACCCCTATGCCGGTAATTGTGGGTGAAGTTGATGAGAAGGGCCTTGGTGGTGAAGTCTTGGTTGAGGGAGAAGATCCGAAGGGTCTTGGGATGCAACAAGAAGAGATATGGGAGCATGACAAAGTGAAATCTATCCCAAAACCTCCTTCTTCTTTCCCTCAAAGGGTCAAGAAGAAGGAAGAAGAGGGAAAGTTCAAACACTTCCTCTCGATGAAGCAACTCTCCATCATCGTTCCTCTTCTAGAAGCTTTGGAGAAAAT